>JBBPLU010000100.1:0-54953 GCA_038089935.1 Boletellus emodensis | reverse complement strand
GATATGTCACCCGGATATCACGATCGTCGTGCCGCCGACTCAGATCATAAACACGCGCACGGTGAGGACGATCGCACGGGGGGGCGATGCACCCCCCTCTTTTTTTTATTTTATTTTATTTTTTTATTAGGTGTGTTCCTCCATCCCAATGCCCGGCGGACGAGACGAAAAACAAATCGCGATATCCGAAGAATCGGCATGAGCTTGGCCCTCACTTCGCTAGAAGAAGAGAAAAAAAAAAAAAAAACACGAGACCAAACTGGCTGCATGGGTCGGTCTCGTACCTCGACCGACACTTGTATGGGATAAGCGCCAGTGGGCGGAGCGATCGATTATATCCGGAGGACGACAATAGCATGCACACACACACACAAAAAAAAAAAAAACGATTGAGGCTATCCAGGGGGGGGGACCTCGTCCCAACTTTAATTTCTCCTTTGTGCACCCATCTCCGTCCTCCCTCCAACGCGCCAACGCGTGGGCTGGTCACCGTATCAACCCGGCAGGACGGCGTGTGACGTGGCGGGACGTCCGTTCGTCGGCTCGACGGAGATATCGCGCATGGCGCTTGCCAGCCACAAACACGCACGCGTTTTTGGGGATAAGGGTTCGGCTAAGTGACGTCGTCATTCATCGTCGTGTTACAGATTGGCTTCCCGGATTGCTGTACTTTGCTGCTCCGTGCGTGCCGCCGCCGCCGCCAACGACATACTGGACGCGACGCAGCTCGACGGCGATCGATGGATCACTGATCCTGTTGCGAACCCCTGAATTTCCCGTCCCCCGTCCCCCGTCCCCGTCCCCTGTTTCTGTGTAGGGTGGACCGAGAGGGTTACGAGTCTGCCGTGGCGCGCAGTCCATCCGTGCTGTTCCGCAAAGTCGACCCTCCCTCCTCGTAGCCGACCTCGTCGATCGAGAGACAGGGCTTTGGACTACGCGCACGGCTGGTCCCACGCTCCCACCACGTTCTCCACCCCCTCGTTCGCGGTCAAGGGACGCACACGCAGCCGTGATGAAGACGGCGTGGTAGTTGCCACATGGGTGTCGTCGGCGTCGGCGTCGACGACGCCCCGTCCGCAAGTCTAAGCCATTCGGGGAAAAATCCTCTATGCGACAGACAAAAAAAAAAAAAAGCGGTGGTTCCAGATAAAAATGATAATGATAATAATAATAATAATAATAATAATAATAAACGTACATGGACGAGTGGGGATGCCCGAGCTCCCCGCTCGCCATGGCTACTACTCGTTGGTAGCTGTACGTGCTGATGCGAACAGAGAGAGGAGGCTGTTCCCGCCTCCCCCCCCTTTGTCACTGCCCGCACGTGTTTCGTTCCGAATAGGATCGATTCCTTCTTTTTTTTTTGAAATGGGCTCGGGCCGAGTCGCAACGGAAGTCACGCAGAAGATGAAAAAAAAAAAAAAAAAAGAGAGAGAGAGAGACCCGATCCGAATTACATCGCGATCGAATGGCGATTCGGATAGAGGACAAACAAAAAAAACAAGGACGAGAAGCCAAGCTACGACCGATGCACCGAATTTCAAACTTGGGGGGGGGGGGATCTCGCCCAATTTAATTTGTCAAGCGCTCCGACATCGCCAGGGTATCACATGCTTCGATTCGTACAGCGTCGTGTACAAGAATGTTGGGGTGGAGCGCAGAGGGACGCGGCAGGAATACATTACGCGCCGGTCTCCGCTCGTGCAGCCAAGCCCGAGGAGACTGCTCTTGGAACTAAACGAAATAATAAGAGGGAAGGAGAGCGAAGAAAGAATCCCTGCGGCGGGTGCAAGAAGGCGAGAAGCGACTAGGTGGTTTAGCTAAGTCAGTACGTACTTAATCTTACTACTAAAAATACTGCACACGCGGGCGTGTTTCGGCATCAAACGCCCCCTGTCCGCGTTCGAGGCCCTGCATCCAACTAATGAGGCCCCGAATACGTGGATCCGGGATTGGTCGACTGGCCCTCCCCATAGTACCCGTGCTCCGTGCCGTGTCCAGGCAGCCGCTCCGTGCCCTGCGACGGGCTCGCCAGGAAGCCGGGCGACAACGACGACTGGTGTGGGGACGAATACATCGACTGCCCGTGGTGGTGGTGGCCATACGGGCTCCCAGACAGCGACGGCGGCGCAGACATGGCCACCCCCGACGGTAAATAGTGCCCTCCCTGGCTGCCGTTCCCAGCGTGGTGTCCTTGTCCGGGCATGTACGCCACCGAATGTCTCGAGGAGGCAACGTCGAGGCCGCTCGACGGCGCATGGTATGGGTGTGATGACCGCTGTGGCAATCCGACAAGATGCCGGCTTGGCCCTAGATAGTCCGTCGGTGGCGACGGCGCGTGATTCTGGTTGGACGACTGGAGCGACATGGGGTGGTACAGCTGCAGCGACTCCTGCGGCATCGCGGACCGACGCGGCTCCAGCATCGATGCCACCGCAGGCGAGTTCCGCGTCGCCGAGGGATACGGGGCCGACGTGGTGGGGCCCGAGGCTGCCCTGTGGGCGGGCGCCAGAATCCTGCGCCGTGCCTGGTCGCGCCGTGAGTACGGTGTGGCACAGGACTGAGGGGGGGGGTGGCTCACATTGATCATCCAGTTGGAGACCTGGCTCATACTTAGACCGGTGGCATGGCACAGCTGCTTTTTCTCCTCCTCGCTGGGGTATGGATGGTCCGAATGGCGATGCAACCAGGCCTTGAGGTAGTCCGTCGTCTCCTTGGGCAGCTTGCCGCGCTTTTTGGTGGGGCGGTCGACCAGGGTCGAGGACGGGAGCGCCTGTGCGGGACGCGACGGGGGGGACGGGGGCGGCGGTGCTGCCGAGGGCGGGGACGGCTGGGGCGGAGAGAGCGGTGCGGCGGGCGAGCTGTACGGCGGGTGGGCGGGGAGGACGAATTCCGGATTAGGAAAGGACCACTCTTCGGACTTTTGAGCGGCGGGCGGGTACGGCCTTCGATCTTGCTGAGCCGAGATGCGGCTCGTGTTCGTAAACATGGGCTGGTGGCCGATGGGCGCGCCGAAAGAAGAGTGGCGCAGGCCGTCTTCGTACTTGAGCGGCGGGGCGAGGGACGGCTGGCCTTGGGTCGAGCCGGGGCGGGGGATCGCAGAAGGCGGCCAGTCGTCCGAGTCGACGTAGTGTGCTTGCTGGCGCAGATCAGGGGAGAGGGAGGAGCCAAAGGAAGACATCTGGGATGTGGAAGCGGGCGCACCCGGAAGGGAAGGCTGGGAATACGGGGAAGAATCAGCGTAATGATTATAATTAAGACGCGCTTGGGGTTTCTCTGCACAGTGGTCTTGGGTATCGATGGAGGAGGGGAAATGGTATGTGGGGCTGGACGGATGGGCGGGGTGGGATCTGCGGGGGGAGGACCGATAGCGGGTATTCGAGGCGGGATCGGGGTGGATGGTGGGGAGAGAGGCGCGACGGCTCTCGTTGCGGAACGGATCCTCAAAGGTGCTGAAGATGGACGGCAGCTGGACCTTGGGGGTGCTGTCGAGGGGGGAGTCGGTGAGCTGTTTGCTGTCGAACGGCCAGGCGTGGGCGTCGGCGGACGGGGGCCTGTGGTTGCTGTCTGGCTGGGGGGAGGCGGAGGGGGACGAGTGCTTCTTGTCGTGGAGGCTGCTCGAGTCCGTGTCGGGGGCGGAGGCGGTGGAGGAGGACATGCGTCGCTGGGGGAAGCCAAGGTCGGGGACGGGGCTGGGGTGTGCGAAAAGCAAAAAGGAGGGGTGAGTCGGAGCGGGGTGGATAAAGGGCGCGACCCACCAGATGGCCGGGGAGCTGTGGTCTGACAGGTCGTCGACGAAGGGGAGGTCGTTTTTTGGATCAGCGCTGGACGGACGGGTCAGCGGGGGCGGAGGAGATCTGGGGAGATGATCGCGGGCCGGGGGGGGGACGTACAGGGAGAGGTGGAGGTGGGCGACGGAGTAGGGGGAGACGGGGAGGGAGGAGTGGTGCTCGATCATGGGGGGGGCGGGGAGACGGACGGGGGTTTAAGAGGCGGGATCGGAGGGGGAGGAGGCGAGGGTGTCATGGGTGGTTTGGGCATGAAATACGATCGCTGTGCAAGGCACTCCGGAAAAGTCAACGGAAGCCTGGGAAGGCAAACGTTTGCCGGGGCGGCTTGGATCTCACATGCTCGGCCATCCCGCGAGCCCTTCTCGGCAGCGAACAGCGTCCGCTTGTCCCCTTCTGCAGCACCGTCGAAGCGACGGGCGAGCACCCTTGCAGGCTCGGTCCCGCCCTCCCGGATAACGACACGCCCGCGAGCACACGCGTCCCGTTTCAGCCAGGCACACCCGCGCGCGGAGATCCAATCCCGCACAGCCCCTCCCTCCCAGGTCTGCCGTAACCCCGCCGTGATCGAATCACCCCCCCACACAACATATTATTCACAAATAATATATCCCAGCATCGCCGCATCCCCAGGCATAATCTGTCACATCACCCTCCCCTTGATCGCCCCCTTTCCCACGATGCCCTGCAGGAGCTGATTAGCCTTTCTCCGTTCCTTCTCCGTCACCTCCACCCCGTCCAGCAGCCGGATCCGTGGGCACGCCCGCATCACCAGCCCTCGATACGCCAGCCGCCCGACGTACGCATCGTCCGGCAAGTCCCGCCGAAACTTGGCGTCCAGCTCCGCCCACCCGCACTCGCCCCCCCTCTCTCCCCTCCGCCGCCCCGTGCCCGCCGTCTCGGATGGCTGCAGCGCACCGGGCACATCCCGCACCAGCAGCGGCAGATACCACCCCAGCGTGCTCGGATTCATCCTGCCGGCATATCGGTCAGTCCCGGGTCGCCATCTCCCCTCGGGGTCGCCCCCGATCCCCGATGGCCGCATCCTCACCTCACGTCCACCATTTCCACATCCGGCATCCGTTGCAGCACTCGGATCAGCGGTTTCGTCCCCTTTAGGCGAGATCCAATCATCGTTAGCTTCTTTAGTCTCGTGAGACCCTCCAGCCCCGCCACGTCCTCCAGAAAGTTATAGTTGAGGTTCAGCACCCGAAGGTTGGGTGTCAGGCGCGCCAGCTCGCGCGGTAACGCCGTCAGGCGACACGCCGCTATCTCCAGATAGACAAGGTTGTAGCATGCCTCCTCGATAAATTGTGTGCCAAGTTTGTTGCCTAGTGAACCAGATACGCCCTCATTCCCAGGCTCCACTCCCCAAAAACGCTCACTTACCTGATAGATAAAGCCGCTTCACATCCCGGAACGGCCGTGTCGAGAGATGACTGCAAATCACCATCCATCATTATCGCCATCAGTCAGGCACCCCGTAATGAAAGATCCCGTCACGTCACGTTCCCACTCGTCGACTGTGCCACTCACAATTCACGGCAGCTCTGATTGCGCAGCGACAGATTTTCCAGCTTCACAAGGCGCTCCCCCTTCTCCAGTCCTCCGAGCGCATTGTTGTCCAGATACAGCGTCCTCAGCTGCACAAACTGCCCCGCATCCAGGCTGTGCAGCCGGTTGTTGCTCGCCCGTAGGATCCGCAACCGCGTCATACAGCCGCCTGCATCAAGATCATCCAGCAGATTGCCATCTTCAACGTCGCCAAGCACGTCAGCCATACGCACCCGGCAACTAATCATTTGCCTACCGAGATTCAACACCGTCAGCGCGGGAAGACTCGCTGCCAGCGAACAGATCTTGCTTAGCCGGTTCTGGCTCAGGTCCAGCATCTCCAGCCGTGCCCTACGGGATCGTGCCAGGTCATCATCGCCTCTGGAAACGCGGAACAACGCGAAACCGCCCTACCATCGGAACAAACTCAGGTCCACCTCCTCGATCAGGTTACCCTGCACGCTTAGCTTCCTCAGCGCCTCCAGCTTCTGCAGCCCGTCCAGGCTCGCAATCCGATTGCCATCGGCTCTGAGCTCCCTCAGGTGTCGCAGGCACTGCAATTCTACACGCAACCATCAGCTATCCGAACCAGATCCGTCTCAGCCACTTACGAGCGAGCGACTCGATCTCGTTGCCACTGATGTCAAGGTGTTCCAGGTTTTGAAGGTGGTTGAACGATGTGACGCCTGTCAGGCTGTGGGTCGCTCAGCACGCCAACGTCACCTCCAGTGTGCCAGACCGCACGTACACGTTCGAAGCGACACAAAGTGTCCGCAGTGATGCAGGTAGTCCACTCAGCCACGACAGCCGGTTGCAGTTTCTGTCACCCTCACGTCAGTTCCACCACCATCCCCCGTATTTCGCGCAGTGTATGTACCACGTACAATGTCAGCGAGTCGAGTTTGGGCAAGAACTCCTTGAGCCTTGCGACGCTGTCCAACGCCTTCTTTGACAAATCGATACTGCTCAACTCTTCCCAGTGCGGCTCAAAGGGCTGCACGTCCGTGATCACCTGTACCAGCTTGTCGTGCGTGACGCCAAAAGAACACTCCGTCAGGAAGGTCGCATTCTTCCGTCCCTGCTCCAAAAACGTGCTCCTCGAAGTAGAGGAGGATACACGCCGGGAAGTCCCGCTCGAGTCCATGACGGCCATCTGGCTGCTCGGGCGACGGTCGCCCACGAGTTGCAAATCGTCAAAGTCGTGTATCGGAGTGGACGCTCTCGTCGGTGAGTCGTCGGATTCGGCTGGTCAAAGACGAATCAGTGTCATCCCCTCCCGAACAAGTTCCCCGACTCACCCGTCTGTTCGAGATCCTGCATCATCTCTGCGATCCGCTTCGACCTTGCCGAGGGGGAATAACCAGAGCTCTGTGGGGGCTCCAAAGAGGACAGGCTCGTCCCTGTCGCCAGATCGTCCTCGCTCACATGCGACTTGATACTGAGCCCTCGGATAGGACCGTCGCGTTTGCCGTCCGAGAAGCTGACGGATCTCCGGTGCCCCAGTTTCTGAGCGGGCGTCCGGTGCTTGTCTCGATTCGGGTCCTTCATTGCAGACACGGGCGTCACGCTCGTGCTCTTGAGCGCCGACTTGGGCGGCATCGGCGTCGCCACCGCGGGCGCCTTGCGTCGTGCCACTGGCGTCGCTTCGACCGATGCGGCTGGCTGCTGCTCAGGAGACTCGTTGGACAGATCATCCTCCGAATCGAACACCGGCGCAGGTGGGTGTCTTCCATCGAGCCCTGCACCATCGTCGGCCACGGAATCGTCCACGGTCGTATCGTCCACTGTCTCATCCCCCTCTGTAGGGATGGTCCGATCCACGGCGACAGAGGGTCCATCGAACGTGAACGAGATCAAGTCTGCCTCCTCTTGGTCGTTGGCCGCCTCCTCTCCCTCCTCTATGCGAGTCGCGTCCTGCTTAAAGTGTGCCTCTTCTTCTTCTTCTTCCACTGCTTCCAGCTCCTGCGCCACCATCGGGTCCGCCTCTTCGTCGACTTTACCTACGTCCGTGCCACCCGAGTCATCCTCTCGCAGGCTCTCGATATCCTTGAACGGGTCCTCGCTCTCGGCATCCGTTGCCGACATGTAGTCCCTCAGATCATCAGCATCGGGAGATGCCCGTGTGGAAGCTCTCGTCCACTTCATGAGGTCCTTGTCGTACACCATCTTCCCAACGCGCTGTGGGAGTAACGGCACGTCGGATGGCGTAATGTGGGTAATGTGCACGGGGCCTGCATGCTTTACGAACGAGGGTGCACTGCTCGCGGTGATGGTCGTCCCGGAGGCTGTGCTTGACGACACAAACCGGTTCAGATCGTCATTGTTACCAGAACGGAGCGACGACGACGGATATGAACGGGCGATCTGTGTCGGTGGTTGGGGGAACGCATCAATAACGGTCGATGACGTGACCCTGATGGAGGGAACGTTGAAGTTTGGTACTGCCGGGCTTGCGCGGGTCGCCACCGAACGTACATCTGTTTGCCATGGCGCTTCGATCGACATGTTGGACATGTCGAGCACAAGGCTTTGCTGCTGTTGCTCAAAGTCGTCCGAGACAGAGCGGGAAAGCTTGCTGGGGTGGTGACGTGCAGTGGACGAGGGTCGGCGAGGAGATGCTGTCTTGGACAACCTCCGCCGGCTCCGTTCGTGGCCCCCGCTAGGAGACCAGGTGCTGTGCCGCGACTTGTCTCGCACAGACGCAGACAGATCGCCCCGCTCGTCCTCGGGGTGAGTTTGACGAGAGAGCTCCGTATCCCCAGAAAACAGGCGCTTCGAGCCTCTCACGTCATTCTTTATTTGTTGCATCAAATTGGCTGCCTGTAGGCGGATAGCGAGAGAGGAGTGTCCACTCGGAGCAGCGGTGGACGATCCACTCTTCTCACTCGTGACCGGCAAGAGTGTGAGACGATTGTCTAGCATCCACACGGGTCGGAATGTGGAACGGATCATGCGGCGAGAGGGGCAGACTTACCAGTCAGGTGTTGGGGCTGCGGTGCCGCTTTCACCTGGGATCTGTCCGAACCAGGAGTTCGTGTGGTCACATTGGTAGAGATGGTCGAAAAATCGCGCGCTTGTTTGATCTGCTGCATGAGTGAACGTGCTTCGCCGACGTAATCCACCCGGGATACCCCCGGACGTGACACGGTGGCGCCTGCGCCAGCACCTTCGCCATAAAAGTCGGATGGGGGGCTAAGCTTGATGCGTTTGATGCTGCGTATAGGCGAGTCGTCTGAGACGGGCGTTTGCTGCGGCTTGAAGAGGACGCGTTGGACTGGACTCGAGGACGAGCCAGAGGGAGGATTGATGGCGATGGAGTCGACCATGGCGGAGAGGTGCTCGCGCGTGAATGTGTCATATTGGAGTTGGAATAAACGAAGCCTTGGATCTGTCATGGGTGGATCGTTGGCAACACTGTATATATTGCTTGGGGTGCTTTCCGCCTGCGGAAGCCTGACAGTCTGACGCGGAACCGAAAAGGTAAACGGACCCTCCAGAGTCGGTTTGAAAAGCGCAGGAAGGGGGCGGACAAGCATATTTGTGGGGGAAGTCGTGGGCTTGCTTGTTGTGTCCGAGTCGGCGTAGCTGTCATTTGGGGTGAACGCGTGCGACAAGCGAGATGGCACGGCTGGTGCGGCGGTGAGCGTCGACGCGAGCGGTCTCTGCGGCGGGGGCGAGGGCGGTTCGAACATTCTCTCGAGGGCGAGGGGGCTGAAGAAGTCCTTGATGCCGCCCTTCTTGATCTGGCGTCCGGGGGTCTTTGGAAGGAGCGCGGCGATGGGGACGTCTCTGATGAGGAACGTGCCCGCCGTGGTCGGGCTCGTGGGCTCGCGCGGTGCGTTATCAGTGCTCGGTGTCTGCAGGAAGCCGGGGAGCGGTGTGGTGAGGGAGATGGACTGAGTTCCGAGCGAGCTGTCGTCCTCGTCCACCCATTCTTCGTCGAGATCGTCCGTCTGCCACGCCGGGCGACCGTCCGTGGCCATGTTCACTTTTTTTCTTGTCCTCGACGCTGCCGCGCGTGTCGACGGCGACACGTGCAGCACGTGACCGCGCATGGACAATGTTGGTCCACAGTGGTCCACTATTTGTGCTTGTTTGGCGTCCATGTCGATCCTTCCTCAAATGTCCCACTCCACTTGTACCAGGACGGGCACTTCTCCTGTTGGGCGGGCCTGCGACTGCGGCTGGACTTGGCTGTGCTTGCCACGTCCTGCTGCTATGTATTATTTTTTTGTTTCAGATGCAACCGAGTTCGCTTGCGGGTCACGAGCCATCAGCGGAGTTGCAGCCTGACCGGTCGGTCGATAATCTCAAAACGCAATCTCTCGGTCCACGTCCCAAACACCGCCAGCTGGAGCTGGTTGCTTCATGGATGGGATGTGTTTCGGACCAGCGGTCAAGTGCGCGCCACTCGCTAGCCGGCGCAGACCCCCCACCGCTGCGGGTTGCGTTCAATCGGACAGATCGCACACCAACGTCTCGTCTGCAGTCCGCGGAGATCGGCTCAGCACAGGACGGGAGGGGACGCTCGTCTGTCCGGCCCTTGCCGGTGTCAATCTAGTCACATGCGTCTCCCTTTCCTAGTCAGAGTGGCCGTCCAGCGCATGCCTTTCCAGGTCTGATCAGTGACTCTCGCAGTGTTTGCAGACGTGTCGCACAAAGAACCCATCCACCCTCACCCCATGGCTCCGAGCGGAGCCGCATTTGCGGTCCCACCACCCGTGCTTCTTACTTGGACCCGCTTCCGAGACATCACACTTAACCTCCCGGCCGCTGACACGGTCTCGAATTTGCATTCATGATCCACGTCACGTTCGACTCATGACGCCGACCTTGCCTTTACCGTCTCTTCGGTCTCCACAGACGGATACAACCACTCTTGCTTTCAAATTGCCCAAGACGTCATTCTTGTTAAATTCGATTTCTTCCATAGGCATACCCCATACAGGCAGAGACACTTTACGAGACAGCGGTGGACTTGACGCAAGCTGTCGTCACCTGTCCACACGTCCTCCAATATAGATCCGCAGGGACGTGCACGGGAGCGGCACACCTCGACTCAGCAGTGTCGCTGTCAAACGACGAGCGTCGCCGCGAAACGCAGTCGAACATACATCATTGACCAATTGCCCGCTTTGTCTCTGCAGTCGATCTCACACATCTGCTCAACTTCGTCCATGATCGCCTCCGCGTCCGTGTCGCTGACCGTGTTCAGAAATGTCCCCCGTGCAAAGAGTCGAAGCCATCCGCGAAGGCCGCCGTCACCAAGCGGAGTCAACCTTGGCACCAGACACATCGTATCAACCCGGAAACCAGCATCTTGGAGCAGCTGTGCATGACCAATCGAGCCCTGGACCAGTGTAACAAGTTATTGTCTGCTCACCTGGTGGTATTCTTCCGTGGTCGGGAAATACCAAGGATCCGCCCCCCCTGGATCGAGCCCGCGCTTCTTCGCAGCGTGATGCAGCGCAATCCTGACGCCTGCACACCTTGTGAGTGTATCGTATGAGCCAACAGGCAAATCATCCGCACCAGCGCAATTCATGAATCCACCCATCTCGCAGACCAGTCGTCCCCCCGGTCTGAGAACTTTTTTCACGTTTTCAAGAACTCCCGTAGGATCACGTTTGCACCAATGCAACGCTGCATTGCTAAACGCTGCATCGAACGGCCTGTTCAACCCCAAAGAGGGTGGCAATTCCAGGTTCTGAACGTCGCAGACAAGGGTATTCTTGACGCCATTCTGCGTCGCTTTTGAAATCTATTGCAAAGGTGTGTTCATCGCAGTAATGTCCAAATGACGACCGAGTGACGGACCATGTCCTCGCTATAGTCTACGCCTAACGTGAAACCGTCTGCGCCCACGGCGCTCTGGATCTTTAATGTGAGTTCCCCGCTGCCGCACCCGAGATCAATAATTCGGTTCCCAGGACCTGCGTTCAATAATGATAGGACATGTCTGGTGTAGTCGTCTGAAAAGACGAACGATGCAGTCTTGAGGTAGTCGTCTGCACTGTAGTCCACTCGCGCATGTCGTTGAGAGAGAGCGTTGGCCATGATCACACACCCAGTCCCGCCAGGTAATATATATCTGGGCCGGTGTCGGGTCACGGACGGGGAAATTCGGACACTCCGAGGTGCTACGCGCCATTGGACGGACCTTGCTGCCATATAGTCTCTGACTGCCGGTCGCGGGGATGTCTGGAGGGCGTGTATGCACATAGATAACTTGTTGGACCACAGAATTTCCTAAACACAGGGGTTTCGGCCTTACTTCCGTCGGCCGATAGACGCTTACTGGCCAACAACGGCATGGCCAGGAGTGGCTGGAGCTATGAACCAATGGGAGAAGCAATTGCATCGGCCGAGGACAATAAAGCCGAGCAAAGTATTCACCTATCTTGCGGGTACTTGCTACAACGAGGTTGTGCTCGTCGGCTGCTTGAGAACACGAAAATTAAATTGTCCACTCTGACTGTGCATTGGCCAAACCGCGGCGTCCGTGGTTGATGGCAACAAGATCTCCGCCCACCCTGTATAATATTATCAAACAGCACCGTATCGCTCTGAGTATGATGGTGGTAAATTCTCGCGAATTAGAGATAAAACGAGCACTGTTGGCGCCGCTACCGACGCCGCCCTTATAGTCCTATGCGTCCGTCCCTGTATGAAGTGGCATTGAAGCGGGTCTTGCGTCGCATAATCAACCCAGTGACCAAGTTTACCGAGTGGGCATACCGACACGTCGTTTTGTCTGGCAGACGAAGAGGACGAGCGCGACCGTGCAAAGATCCGCCAAAAGGAGATCATGTGATCCAACAAGGCGCTTCGTGGTCCGACCGCAGCGACGACGTTGGACGCGATGGACACACCACACGCCTACACCATCCTGCGCATAAAGCGCAAGCGCACAGAGGAGCCCTTGGACGCGCTCGGTACGTGTCTAGCGACCCTACACCCTTGTCAAACCGGACTCGCTTACGCTGCCACCAGTCGTCGAATCGCGCTTCAAGAGGAAAAAGCCGCGCGGTGGCGTCGACGTGTTCCAGTTCGCCCAGACCGTCGAGCACAGCGCCTGGCAAGACAACGAGCTGAGGCAGAGCCTCCAGGTGCGTCGGCGGATGCGCGTCCGCCCTGTCTCCTCGCGGCTGGACTCGGCACGATCGTCTGCATTCTAGTCCCAGATCTCGCGGCTGTCACAGGGTTCGGACACGAAAGCGCAGGTACCACCCGGTCGAGAGACCAAATTGCCTCCAGCGCCTCCTCGAGCGGACAACGGAGCCCGGCGATATGCCATCAAGGCAACGGGTGACGGAGAAGATCCAAGGCGAAAGACACGTCCCACTAGCCCGTGCGTCCACTACCTCTGGACCCCGTCTACATAGCTTACCCTGTATCGTCTCCTCAGCCCGAAAGTGATCTCTTCGAAAGATATCCCTAAGAATGACTTTAGGATGTACGATGCAGTCCTCGAAGACCAGGGGCACACACCTCCCACGGATCTTGAGATGGACAAGTTTCTGCCCATGCTCCAAGACTACCTGACGCGTAACACGGCTCCCTTCACCCTCGCTCATGGAGACGCTGACGGTCTGTCCTGGCAGTGCAAGACACCACTTCTTCAAGTGGCGTTCCCACCACACACGCCATCCCCAACGACGACTACGTTTGGGACGTGTTTTACAGGCGGCCCTTTTCGTTATCCGAGTGGAACTCGTTTGCGGCGAACATTGGGACGGTGTAAGTAGTCCTGGGAAAAAGTTTGCCTGGCGTAGTCATGATCGACGACAGGACCGGCCTCCCGCCGTCTGTGGAAGACGACGCACTGTCCGACGATTCTGAATCCGAACAAGAAGACGAGGCCGACGAAGATTCCAACGGTTTGTGTTTCGACTCGGCTTCCCATGTTTGGCTCACACCCGCTTGGGAACTCTCTCACAGCTGAAGAGTACTACAAGAACGATTATCCCGACGATGAAGATTCTGGTTCCGATAACGGTCGAGTACACCATCCAGATCGAACGTCAGTTCATCTGACACCACTCCTTAGACCTATCTCTCGACGATACCGAAGACGAAGATCCCGTTAGTGATCCTGCAGATAGCGACCACGACTGGAGATGATGCACCTCCCTAAATGCTCATTTACTTGCAACATTGGTAACATTGCATTTTTCTTTTCTTTCTCTTAGGATCTGGATTCATGTCAAATCAATCACGGACGGGTCATATGTCAATCATGCTGTGTCAGTAGACTATTACATCCTTTGTCTCATTGTCGTCGAGAAATATTCATCATGATGGCCAACCCCCTTGCGTGACACCTTATTTCGTTCCAAGGGCGCCGTCCGTCCTCAGGGAACTCTTGTTGCTCGGGCTCCGTCGCAACTCGACCTACTCCAGGTCAGACCCTGTTTCTTGTGCGAGACAAGGTCACACGTACCCCGTCGTCGTCCGCCGCCGGCATCCGCCACTTTTTCGATTTCTTCCCAAAAGTCAGTAGCCCGAGGAACGCCAACGCTGCCAACGCCAAGAGGGCGACGGCGAGCGTGAGACCGGCGCCGAGGAAACCAGCACCGACGACACTGATGGGCGACAGGGCGGCCGAACGTCCTTGTGATACCGCGAGCGAGAGCGCGCCGCAGCCCCTGTCCTGCGAATTCTGGCAGACGTCGCACCAGGTCGCCGTGCTGTTCACCGCGGAGGGCTGCAACGCGTCGTCGTCAGTACTCGTCCGTGGTTATCATGGATTTTGTGTTGGTTTCAGGAATGCAAAGCGTGATGTGAGAGTGCGAGGAAGCAATGGGAAGAGGGGAAAGAAGAACGAGGTTCTCACAGCGACGGCGTCGATGAAGGCGGACAGCGGGACGTCCCCCGTACGGTTCAAAAAGTCGAACGTGACAAAGTCGGCGTCGGTGCCGTTCTTAAAGTTGAACCTGATCACGGGCTCGCCACCCGAACTCGGCTGGCGGACCTCGAACGCGACGGCGGCAGCATAGTTCACTAACAAGAGTGTGCGCGTGTCAAACGACACGGACATGGGGATCAGCGGAGGACGTTTGGGCAAAATGCCACAGCATGAAATTAAAGAAAAGATTCACCGATTCCGGTGAGCTGTGGGTTGGCAGCCGCTATGCCCGTCATGTTGAACAAGGACAGAAACGGCTTGTAGGCGATGGCAACGACCGTCATCTTTACGGGGTCCGTTGAATTCACGATTGCCTCGAACGCGTCGAGAATGTTGGGCACGATTGCTTGACCAGCGACTAGACGCGTGGTGGGGTTAGGACGAGCAGCGGGGCAGGAGGACATGGACTTACTGTTTCCAATGCCAGATACACTCGTGTCGGTGAAAACATTGTATTCGTGCCAATTCGCAAGCGCCCTTGCTTGCTCGAGAAAGGTCGGCGGTAGCGCTGCGGCGAACGTGGCATTGTGGATGCTGTTGACATTCATGTAGTCATAGATCTGATGGACGGTCGTGGACCTCGGTTGACACCCCGCACACGCATAATGAAAAACCCTTTTTGACGTACGTTCCACTGTGACACACATGGTATCTCGTCAGAGACATTGAGAAAATGAGACCAAGGATTCGCACCATGTTTTGCAGATTGACCGACCGACCATCAAGGTAGGGCGGAAGAAGATCGAGGAAGGCAGCACTCTGGTTTGCCATCTGTTGAAATTCTGCAGAGTTGTAAAAATCGGTCGTGTGCGTGTCAAACGTCTATGGCCAAGTGAATGCGCCTTGGAAGGAGAGAACGGCACATGGGTCACCTACGTTGCAATCCAAGAATCCCTCCAGTGAGACGTCTAGATTCGGGTCCACAGCGTCGACTTGGCTCCTTGGTTAGCCCGCTTTGACCATAGATCGCATTGCTGATGGACTTACTGGGGACATACTGACGACCGCCAAACGATGATTGTTAATATTAGCAAAAGGAACTAGATCGCCCAAACCTGATAACCCCCGAGCGGGGCGATGATCGTTGAGCCATTCGCGAGTGTGATGTTATTGTCGACCGTGACGGGCCAAAGTCCCTGGGTGAGCGACACGCATGAGTCATAAACGACACCGCTTTCGCCACCGAGATCGGCACGGATGTACACTTGAAATTGGTCGAACAGGCCAGTGCTCATTCCAGGAATGTAAGAGGGAGAGGAGGAATTGAGGTAGATGGACTGTAACAGCGTGCCGAGCTGAAATTCTTGTTCCTAAGCGTGTATGAGCGGGAGAACTGGCTTCTGGATCGTTCGAGCGCTGAGAGACGACTCACGTTTCCCAAGGGCGTGATTTGTGTCGCAGTAGCAGTGTATGTAGTAGGGCTCTGATAGAAACCCAGGCGATCGCCGTGGCGGACGATAAGCACAGCGCCGAGCATTTCACTGTCGTCCGACGCCATGACTGGGAGAAGGAGGACCCAGAGTTGAAGCGACGGTGGAACGGAGGTAATTTATGAGAGCTGGCGGGACGATTTCCATGCGTATGGGCAAATTGTGTATTCTTAATCGATGAGCCACATGTTGAGGTACCTGGCAGTGCACCCACCTGCCAGTGATGTGCGAGGAAGTTACCGAAGTCCGGAGCGCCGCACGGATGACTTACAGGCCCTGGGGCCCCAGGTTCCATAAGACGATCTTGGGGTCCTGGTGCTGGTTCTGGGTCGTGTAGGAACGTGTGCCTTGCGGCACGACGGAAGATGAACCTGTGTTGACCAGGCCGCGATTGAGCTGCCAAGGACGCAAAGAACTTGAAGCGCTGAGAGGGCACTTTCCCTGTGCCCTGTAACGTTCCTTATCAGTGACCAAACGGGACTTTTCCGTGTAATCTAGGCACGACGGGGGCTCGTTTGAACGCATGTGGCAAGGGTGATGAGCAACACTACCGTCGACCGAGTTCATCGTCCGTTTCTGCGAGAGGTCAAGTATCGGTTCGAGGCTCGGATGTAATGACATGCCTCAAGCTTCAAGGCCTCGTTCTTTGTCCGTGTTGCGAGCTTGGTCCCTTGCCAACTGGAAGAGGGACGAAAGAAGGTTCGACAGTCGCGCCGTTCGAGGCTGTCAGTGGCTGTCTTTCTTTCCATGTTTTGCGACACTCACCGCCGCTTTGGCGTGCGACAGACCACATCCTCCCCACGCAGTGCCCATCCGCGAATGCCTCACTGGTTTTCTTGCAAACTTTGCATCACACAAAGTCGACCGACTCGAACCCGTTGATCATGATGCCAGCGCCTACAATACAGAACGGTTGTCAACGCAGACTCGGAGTCCATCCCACCCCCACCCCACCTGAGGACCTCCATCTCACAGGTAGAAACAAGTCGGGCATGAGCGCTGAGCGCTCGACAACCCTCATGCTGAAGTCACCGCTATGAGTGTATGACCACCGCGGTTCCTCTGACGATCAGACACGTTGACACACTTGGCTTGTGTGCCCTCTTGGGCGAATTCCCTGTGTCGCACCAAGACGGACCGTCGCTCTGAAACGGAGGCCACCGCCATGACAAGACTCCTCGTGATTCGTCTGTCAGGATCTTGCCTTGGCACATCATCCAAAATGAACGTGGATGTATCCGATGGTGCTCGACGGTCTTCGGTTACTTGTTCAGAGTTGCTGAGCAAGACGAGCGAGAGGCTGACTCGGAAGGGTGCTCTGCAAAGTCCGGTGGGGCAATTGGAGTGGCTTGCGGTAGGATCCACATTTCAGATTCGTCCCCTACCGGGGTATTTGTAACGATCTTGACCATGGGATACACGGTATTGGTGGCTCGGCGTGCGAGGGTCGTGGAGCAGTGCTGCATGATTTCGGCCTCGTGGGTTCGCGTCCCTCGACTCAACCTTGACTTGCCACGTAGACTTCGCCGCTTTCTGTGGCAATACCACAACTTTCGGAAGGTCTGATCAGGCTGTGAGCCTGAAGGGGGTTTCGACCTCGCAGATGATTACAGTCCTTTTAACGCGACCAGGTTGACTAGTGACCATCATAGGATGCGCTCATGACGCGAATAAAGCGGGCTCGGTCCAGACCGGGACTATATAGCTTGCGCGCCCCTTATCGGCGACGTCACGTCGCACCTTGTCCACCGACCAGAATGCAGTCCGTGGTGCGTTTGTACCCCCCAGGATACGACATTCGTGTCGAAGAGTCCCCCATTCCGAAGTAAGCGTGAGCACCGCACTCTGGGAGAGTACTAATGGCTATGCAGGATCGAACATCCGGACGATGCAATCGTCAGAGTCAAGGTACGTCCATCTCGCATAGCGCTCCTTCAATGCGTGTCCCCGAGCTTTTTTCTTCCGACTCTGCCAGCTTGCGGGGCTGTGTGGTAGCGATCTGCACACCTACCGGGGCGCGGGCTTAACAGAATCGTAAGTTGCCCCACTCGTAGCGTAGCAGTGATCGAGACATTGCGACGAATACTAGTTTCATCTGTGGACACGAATTCATCGGAGAGGTGATTGCCCTTGGCGCAAACTTCCAACCTGCAGCGGCAGATCGACCCCCTCTGTATTCTACACTCAAAGTAGGAGATAAAGTCGTCTCGCCGTTCACAGTGTCCTGCGGAGAGTGCCAGTACGTTGTCGTCGTGTCCTCGATCTACCTTTTGTGACCGGGTCCGCTAGCTACTGCCGCGTCGGGTTCACCTGCAGATGTATCGAAAGTAAACTGTTCGGAACACCGGGCACGCCGGGGGGCCAAGCTCAGTATGTTCGCGTCCCCCGCGCGGGCGGCACGCTCTACAATCTAGCAGAGCTTTCTACCGCTTCTGTGCATCCAGAGGCGATCGGAAAACTCACAGACTCGTCGTTGCTTCTGCTATGCGACATTTTACCGACAGGCGTATTCGCAGCCTTTCAGGCGTTGAACCACCCAAAGACATTGCCGATGCTGACGTCGAGGCCATACCCTCAAAGTTCAGGAACGGACCGACCGGAGCAGGGCGTTTCAGTCCCGCTGAAAGCAGAGGATAGGGTGCTGACGATCGCCATCGTTGGTCTTGGACCAGTGGGGATAGTACGTCAATCACCGCTGGCTGACCCTGATACGGTCGTTAACATTGGGAACAGTGTGCGTGTACTGCGTTGCTCGACACACTGTACGCGAGAGACGTCGAGTTTCGCATCGTCGCGATCGATCCCACAGAAGTTCGGCGAAGAAAAGTAGAGGGGATATATGCCAAGATCTCGAAGGCGTATGGCAAACAGCAAAATGGCCACCTGGAAGTGTGGGATATCGAACAGAGCAAGGACATTGTAAAAAAGTGGACGGAAGGCATTGGATGTAACTTAATTGTGGAGGTGAGCGTGGGATCCCCCAAGGACCTGGACCGAACGTGATCTAGACTGACACTTGTGACCCAGGCCGTCGGCAACACGAGTGCACTCTCGCTTGCGTACGAGTTGGTGAGACCATTTGGGACCATAACCTCGGTAGGGGTACACGCACAACGTCAAGTGCCATACATGGGTCGACAGCTGTACGACAAAAATGTGTCACTGGACTTTGGACGCTGTCCCGTACGGGCGATGTTCCCCGTGGCACTAGACCTGCTACTCCGACGGCAGGACATCTTCGGAGAGGTCGGAGGGGAGACAAGCTTGGTAGAGAAGATCGTCGGGTTCGATGTAGCAGTGAAAGCGTACGACGATTTCGACAAGGGAAGGTGTGGAAAGGTATTGTTCGATCCCTGGAGATGAACAGGTTGATTCTGTGGTTTTGCGACCCTATGCCACTTGCTGGCCGGACTCGTGCCCAGTTCACTAGCATTGGGCATCAGATCCCGAGGGGACTGTGCGTTCGTCGTCATTGTAATTAACCGCGTGTGCTACGCATTGTAAGATACAGGTTACGGGCGTCTGGTATACTTGCAGGGGTGTGTTGAGCTCCGGGCAGACCTCGCAAGACTGATCATTCTACTACCCTGAGTCAGTCACGTCTGAGAGAATGATCAAACTCTATGGTGAACAAGTACAAGGCCCGTGAACAAGTCGGGACTCGACCTTACGAAACAACTAAATAACAGTCATTTCGTCTTTGGGCGACTAATACCATCGGTTCCGTCCAGAAAAGATCCTCGAGCAAAGGTTCATGCGCTGGCACCCGGGACATTCTACTACACCACTGTCTCCATGATGGTTGAACTTGCGACGGTTATTCTGCTCAATCGGGTGTCTGAGTGTGGTAGTCAAAGACAGCGAGGTTCTCGATTATGCTCAGGTGACTGTCATGACTATTGTCACTGCACTGAGGTGAGTGATAGCAATGTGGAATGATGCTTACTGCCTGTTACCGGTTACTGCAAAACCATGACCGCACTCTGCGACAGTTTTGACAGCTTGGAAGTCATCATCCCGACGCCGTTCGGATGGATAGCGCGCGTTCCAACATACAATATGGAGTTCCAATGTCTTTTCAGTATACCCACTTTTCGTAGCATAAGGAATTCGGTCGTCAGAAACTGTGGTTGGCTGCGCAGCCGACAGGGAACGAGCAGGGCGTCGCAGGACAAAGGTGCGCTCAAGGAAGAAGATACGGTGCAGTAAAAACCCAGAGCAAGTTTTGACGGGGAACAAGCCGTTCTCGCTGGGACGCGAGTGTGACTAAATGGTCACGTTGTCACGCGTTGGTCACGCGCCTCGATAGGACCACAACGAGCATCGGTGCCCACGACTTCCGTGCCCAGACCTGTCGGGTCAGAATATCGAGCTCGCGTCCATCACTTCGTGGCAATGTACATCAAGACTCTGACGATCCAGGGGTTCAAGTCCTGTTAGTGACTCCTTCGTTATCCCAAGCATGCGCTCATCCGTTCCAAGACCGTGACCAGACCCAGATAGAGCCCTTTTCACCTCAGCACAATGTGGTTGTCGGGCGCAACGGCTCCGGAAAGAGCAACTTTTTCGCAGGTTAGTCGTTCTATGGCCCTCTGGCGTCATGTGGCGCCTCTTCGGTGTGATATCTCGTCCGAGACGCAAGATACTTACGCCGTATTGACAGCCATTCGGTTCGTCCTCTCTGATGCATACACTTCGATGTCCCGCGAGGAACGCCAGGCCCTTTTGCACGAAGGTGTCTCGGTGACGACTACGCTATCTGCCTACGGTGCGCCATCATTGTCCCTTTACATCCATTTGATTTACGTGATGCGTAGTGGAGATTGTCTTTGACAACTCAGACAACAGGTTTCCTACCGGGCGCGAGGAAGTCATCATCCGACGAACGATCGGGCTGAAAAAGGACGAGTACAGTCTCGACAAGAAGAGCGCCAGCAAAGCAGACGTCATGAACCTCCTCGAGAGCGCCGGGTTCAGCAAGTCGAATCCATATTATATCGTTCCTCAGGGCAGGGTAATTTGTCGATTCCCTTGGTCCGACTGCCCACGCTAATGCCGAGTGCGATAGATAACCGCGCTCACGAACGCAAAAGATCACGAACGACTTGCACTTCTCAAAGAAGTCGCAGGAACCAAAGTTTATGAACAACGTCGCACCGAGTCCCTCCGCATCATGGCCGAAACGGACGCGAAGCGCACAAAAATTAATGAACTACTCGAGTATATCGAATCACGATTGACAGAGCTCGAGGAAGAGAAAGAGGAACTGCGCGAATTCCAGGAAAAGGACAAGGAACGACGTTGCCTCGAATATGCGTTGTATCAGCGTGAGCTAGAAGAAGTGGGTGAGGCTTTGGAAGAGATCGAGGAGGAACGACGGGGAGAAGTGCACGGCGCAAATATGCGTCGCGAACAGTACGACACCCGCGAAAAAGAGATTCAGGTGAGCGTCGTCGGTCTCCCTTCATTTGTGGTAGTTTCACATCCTTTGCAGCGTCTCGAGCAGAAAATCTCCCAAGCTAAACATAATTTGTCAACTCTCAGTATTACGCGTCAAGATGCTCAAACTGAACTTTCTGACCTCATCCGTTCACGCACAGAACTGGAGTGTATTATCGCCGATCTACAGTCCGCAGGCGAACACGAGGACGGTCGACGGTCCGAGCTCGAGAACGAATTAGCAGCGTTGGAGAAACAAATAGAGCTCAAGGAAAGAGAGCTTTCGCAACTAATTCCTCGATGGAATGATGCCCGCGCTAGAGAGTCCACGGAGAAGCGCAGGATGGAAGAGTCACGCACCCAGCTGAACGCTCTCTTTGCGAAGCAAGGACGTGTCAAGCGTTTCCGAACGAAGGCGGAGCGGGATGACTACCTGTTACAAGAGATTGCTGCACTCGATGGGTACCAGAACACTCGGTCGGCTGTGCTGGAGTCGACGAAAAAAGACCTCGTGTCCACGAAAGCGTCGTTGGATGATATCGTCCAGAGGGTAGATGGCATTCAGGGCAGCCTAGAAGACGGTAAACAGCGAGTGCGGGCCCTTGGTGAACAACTTACGGAGCTCAAGGACCAACAGAACGACCTCAGCGAACGACGGAAGGAGCTTTGGAGGGAGGACTCCAAGTTGTCTGGTCTTCTCTCCCACGCAGGAGATGAACTCAAGTCTGCTGAGCGTAGTCTTGCTGGGATGATGGACAAGGCAAGTGAGCATGTGCACATCGAGGACGCCGTTGTTGAGCATCCCGGTAGGACACAGGCTCGGGGCTCCGTGCAGTTGACAGGATTGCGCAAAGACACGGCCTTGAGGGTGTCTATGGGCCATTATATCAGCTCTTTGAGATTCCGGATCCGACATTTAACACTGCCATCGAACTAACTGCAGGCAACAGGTAAACGGAACATCTACGTATGCACATCTGCTAAGCCTCGTTTACCAGTCTTTTCCATGTGGTCGTCGATACAGACGAAACGGCTTCGAGGGTTCTTGACATCATGTTGAAAGAAAAGACGGGTCGTGTCACTTTCATGCCTCTTAACCGCCTTAAGCCGAAGCCTCCCACGTCGGTTCCGCCAGCCCAGGACGCCCTTCCTCTCATCGACAAGATTCGGTTCGACGCTACGCATCAAAAGGCGTTCCAGCAAGTGTTTGGGAAGACGTGGGTGTGTCGCGACTTGACCGTCGCTGCGGCGTACGTGAAAAGTCACGGGGTCAACACGATCACGCTCGACGGTGACAAGGTCGACCGGAAGGGCGCGCTGACAGGTGGTTACCACGACGTTCGGCGGTCGCGGATCGAAGCCATCAAGGCCGTCTCCTCCTGGCGGACGAAATTCGACACCGACGACAAGCGGGCCAAGGAGGTCAAGGCCGAGATCACGCGGATCGAGCAGGAGATCACGCGGGCGACGGGCAGGATCCAGGTGCTGACGCTGCAACAAGCACAGGCGCGCGAGTCGAGAGAGAATTTCGTCCTGGACCTCGGTTCGCTAAGCAAGGCACGCGAACGGCTCAACGTGCGCGTGGTAGCGCTGGAGACGGAGATTGGGGACCTGGAGACCGAACTGAATGGCACGCACGCTCGGGCGCAGGGATATCGGCAAGAACTGTCGACGCCGCTTACTCAGAATTTGACGGAAGAGGAGGCGAGCATGATGGATGCGTTGGGGATCGAGGTAGAAGAACGGAGGAGGCAAGTGCTCGAGCTGGGCAGGACTCGGACCGACGTAAGCCCGTGCTAGTTGATTCCTGCGTTGAACTGGCTGAATCGCTCCACGTTAGCTGGACGGCAGGAAGAATCTTGTAGAGATTGAACTGAACGAAAGTCTCCGACGGCGACGACGAGAGCTGCAGGTGAAGCTGGAGTCTCTAGGCGAGGCCACAAATGGGGGCAATACGTCAACAGAGTCGCTCGACGGGCGTAAGCGGGAGCTACGGTCTCTTGGTAACGCGATCACGGCCGCGACCAAGCGGTCTCAAGGTACGTGATCACTATGTAGCTCCGCCGATGGTGGGCCGTTACTCAAGGGACGTGGGCAGACGCAGACAAGGACGTCGAGAAACTGAACGCAGAGCTCCAAGAGCAGCGGTCAGCTTTAGAAAGGGCACAGCAGCAACAATCAGAAGACAGTCGCAGCGTTACGAAACTGCAAAAGAACACCGAGCGGTACCTTGCCAAGAAGCAGATGTTGACGGCACGCAAGGACGAGTGCAACCGCAACATTCGTGATCTCGGAGTGTTGCCCGAAGAAGCGTTTGAGAAGTACACGAACGAGAAGCTCGATCGGGTTCGTGATCTCAACAACGTTCCACAGCGGCGATTGGCTAACATGGGTCGTGCCGTTAGCTGGTCAAGAAGCTTCATACGGTGAACGAGGGCTTGAAGAAGTTTGCTCACGTGAACAAGAAGGCGTTTGAGCAATACAACTCGTTCACGAAGCAGCGCGACCAGCTGCTGCAACGGCGGGAGGACCTGGATAATTCGGCAGCGTCAATCGAGGAGCTGGTGCAGGTGCTCGACCAGAGAAAGGACGAGGCGATTGAACGGACGTTTAAGCAAGTTGCGAGCAATTTTGAGGAAGTGTTTGAGAGCTTGGTTCCTGCTGGTCGAGGTCGGTTGATCATCCAGCGACGGATAGACCAAGTCAGTTGAATCACTGCCTCCTTGGGGTGCTTCCTTGCTCACGTTGGATGCAGGACGAGGAAGCGATGGACGAGGCGGAGGACACTCAGCAGAGCACGATTGACAACTATACAGGGGTTGCTATCAAGGTTTGTGATCAGTCGGTGTGCTGGCACTGCCGGTGCTCAGAGGGTTTGCAGGTATCGTTCAACTCCAAAGTTGACGAGGGTCTACGGATACAACAGCTCTCTGGTGGTCAGAAATCACTTGTTGCCCTTGCGACGGGTATGTGGGTGACTGTCGGATACTGGTTTACCGGCTGACAGGCCTGGTCTGCAGTGTTTGCGATACAAAAGTGTGATCCGGCGCCGTTCTATCTGTTTGACGAGGTAAGCGTGTTTTACGGATGGACAGCCGACCGCTCATCACGAAGCTGAAAGATTGATGCCAACCTCGACGCGCAATACCGTACCGCCGTTGCGAGTAGGTAACCAAGTTGGCCGTCTCCCGCATGCTCAGCCGTGTTGTTTCCAGATATGATCAAGTCGCTTTCACACACGGCGCAGTTCATCACGACGACGTTCCGGCCGGAGATGTTGGTCACTGCGGACAAGTTTTACGGCGTGTTGTTCAACAATCAAAAAGTGAGTTCGATTCGGAGCATCAAACGGGAAGAAGCGATGGAATTTGTGGATCAGGTGCGGGTTCTGGTGATGTGGCCGTCTTTCTGATACTGATTTCGGTTTGACTTTGCTGTGAGCAGGAGGCGCAGGCGCAGTAAACGTGTGTGGGGGATGGTCTTGTACTGTAGATTATTGTTATTTGCTATCGTCTTTCGTCGGTCGACAGTGTGCACAGCCACTGGTGAGAGTCCGGCAATACCCGAACGGGGACGCGACGAGGCTCAGCATACGACCATCCGTGACGAACAAGGCCCAATCCCATCAAGGTGAGCAGCCCACATTGTCGATTACGCCGTACGACAACTCCTCGAGCCTGTGGGACGAGTGATGAGGTTGTGATGCCACAGGAAAGGGTGGATCGGGTGAGGTCTGGTCGGATGAGGACGTGGGATGGTTGCGGCCGCCGTCGTGCAGGTGGCATTTGGAGTGGTGCTGATCACTCTGCCCCCTCAGATCTTGAACACCCATGGCGACCACGAAGACGGCAAAGGGTAAGGCGGCAGGTGGGTGGACCACTCGTCTCGCGCGGGTTTCGTGACGGACGCCCGATGACAGCGCCTGCTGGCAAAGCTGCGAAAGATGCCAAGGCCAAGGCGGCGAAAAAGGCGGCGTTGCAGGGCGTTCACGCACACTCGTCACGCAAGCCCCGGTACTCTGTGACGTTCCGGCGACCAAAGACGTTGAAGCTCGCCCGCAAGCCCAAGTATCCGCGGAAATCGATTCCGCATGCGCCGCGGATGGACGAGTTCCGGACGATCGTCTCGTGGGTGTTGTCGAGTGTGCGATCGAAAGAAGCTGACGGACGTGCAGGCCGTTGAACACGGAGTCTGCGATGAAAAAGATTGAGGAGCACAACACGTTGGTGTTCATTGTCGACGTGCGGTCGAACAAGCGTCAGATCAAGGACGCCGTGAAGAAGCTGTACGATGTGCAGGCGGCCAAGGTGAACACGCTCATCCGGTAGGTCGCGCGTGGCGGTGCTCGGACTGGGGTGTTGAGGCGCGTTTTCAGCCCAGACGGAAAGAAGAAGGCGTATGTCCGCCTTGCGTCCGACCACGACGCGCTGGACGTTGCGAACAAGGTGAAGTATGGCTGCTGGGCCTGTGGGATGTGGTCGCTGACGGGCTGCAGATTGGCTTCATCTGAAGGGGCGGGTCAGGTGTCCGGTGTAGATACGAGTGTGTGCCTTGTCGCGTCGCGTCTGAAACGAGAGCCTGTCGACCGTTGCCGTGTGATCCAAATCCGTCCCTTTTTCTTGCGCGTCCACCGCGAGGCCAACGAAAACCTATCGTCGACTAATCCTGCGCTCTTCAGCGACCCACATTCGTTTCGTTTTCGCCCCACATGCACCCCCTCTCCCTCTTCCTCCTCCTTGCCCCCATCCTCGCCCTCGTCGACGCGTCCCGCTCCGCCTTCGCCCTCTCGCACGCCAGGCGTTCCCGGTCGTTCAGGCAGCGAGACTTGGGTGCGTCTTCTCTCTCTCTCTCTCTCTTCAGCTCCCGACAGTGCCCCAGGTGGCGATCTAGGTGGCGCTGTAGGCGACCTCGGTAACGGTCTAGATGGCTCTGTGGATGACCTCGGTAACGGCCTCGATGGCTCTGTGGATGACCTCGGTAACGGCCTCGATGGCTCTGTGGATGACCTCGGTGGCGCCCTCGATGGTCTCCTTGGCTCGTCCTCTTCCCACCATCCTTCCGCATCCGCCAGCCCGTCTCCTTCACCCTCTCCTTCAGCTTCGAGCTGCGACGGTCTTGATTGTCACGCTTCCTCGAGCGATTCATCCCCGTCTCCCTCCCCTCACGCGCCGTCGAGTTCGGACCAGGAAACCCCCGCGTCTCCTGCCCCGACGTCGTCGTGCGATGGACTCCTAGGCTTGGGAATCGGTTGTCCTGCTCCGTCAAGCAACCCACCCCCGTCTCCGTCTCCTGCACCCCCGTCTCCATCTCCTTCACCCCCGTCTCCATCTCCTGCACCCCCGTCTCCTGCACCAATTAGCCACTCGGCCAATGAAACTCCGCCTCCCGCCTCCCCAAGTAGTCCACCTCCGTCTCCTACAGCCGCGCCGGCGCCGTCAAGTCACGCAGCTAGTGAGACTCCCTCACCTCCCGCGCCGTCCTCTTCCTGCGATGGAATTCTCGGCCTGGGAATCGGTTGTCCTGCGTCCAACGATCCATCCCCATCTCCTACCGCCCCCCCGGCGTCATCTAGCAATTCGGCTGTCGAAACTTCCCCAGTTCCAGCCCCGTCGAGTTCGTGTGTCGATCTTTTGGGCTTGGAAATTGGCTGTGCTGCTTCGTCGAGCAATCCCACCCCGTCTTCTGCAGCCTCTGCGGCACCATCCAGCCAGTTGGCCAGTGCATCTGCCTCGTCTCCTGCCCCGTCGAGTTCGTGTGATGGTATTTTAGGCTTGGGAATCGGTTGTTCTCCTTCGTCGAGCAATCCCACCCCGTCTTCTACAGCCTCTGCAGCGTCATCCAGCCAGTCGGCCAGCGCATCTGCCTCGTCTCCTGCACCGTCGAGTTCGTGTGATGGTATTTTAGGCTTGGGAATCGGTTGTTCTGCTTCTTCATCCAGCAATCCAGCCACGTCGCTCGTGACCTCTCCAACGGCCTCAAACTCTGCCTCGTCTTCGCCTTCCCCAACGACTACGCCTTGCACTGGGATCTTGGGACTTGGACTTGGATGTCCTGCTCCATCTTCAACGTCTTCACCCTCTGGCTTGCCATCGAGCACTCTGGCAAGCCAATCTCTATCTGCCTCTTCCATTTCATCTACCGCGTCTTCTACTGTTACCTCGCCTATTTCTGTAGTCACTTCTTGTTCTATCTTGGGTGTCCTTGGATGTACAACTTTGACCCCGACGCCCACTACCTCTGGGTGCGTAGGACATGTCTCGTTACACTGCACTGCGCTCATATCTCACCCCCAAGGTCGGCCGTTTTGACAAGGTCTCTGTCTGCCTCGACTGTAATAAGTTTCCCCTTGAACAGTACCGCTGCCACCACGAGTCAAACCATTGCTTCGAATGCTACCGCGACCACATCCTTCACTACCACGGCCACCATGAGTCCATCGACGTCCAGTAACTCTAACTACGATTACTTGACCTCGGTCATGTCACTCTTGCTCGACAGTGCCTCGCCAACGGGTTCGCACACGACTCAGACAACATTGTCATTGCATTCGATACCACCTACGGCGTCTCCTTCTGCTCCCCCCCTCCCCAGCGGATTGCCCGAAGTTATACTGCCGCAACCAACACTCGACATGAATAATGTTCCCGGAGATGACTTCTTGGTCAACATTCTGTTCAATAATTCCCTTGGCTGGCAATTTGTGGCAACCAATTCCGATTCTGCAGGGCAGATTTTTGACTACATGCCTGCCGTAATCGCTCGTGCTCTTGAGATAGCTGGTATGTCCTTCAGTTGTATACATGGTCCTTCACAAAACCGATTGCGTGATAGACTCGGACGTATACACCTACGAGCTGATGGTTTACGAACCCGCTAACTACCTTGGGCCACAAGACGTCGAAAAACTTCAGACGATCTACCGGGCTTACATACTGGGGGACCAAGTTTCCTCGCTTTCTGCGCTCATCTCGGACCGGCATTCCGCATTCTATACTGAGCAGACCACCCAAATTGCTACGACGCTCGCGGCGTGTGTCGACCCGAGTATGCAACTAGACGCTATCCGGGGTCCGACTCCTGGAGGGAGTGGTAACAGTAGCCCGTCCAAGCAATCTAGCGTTCGCCAGGACGCGATTGTTGGTGTTGTCAGTTCCCTCGGTGTCATAGCGATCGTTATCGTCGCCTATGTCAGCTACAAGGCATACCAGCGACGCCGCGCGCTTTCCCACAGACGTCTGTCCGACAACGTCGAGACTGTTGGGGCACGGCCGGAGGGCCAAGACTTTGATCAAGACAGCGTCGGTGGACAACGGCGGCGGAGCTTCTACTATGCCGAGGACAGTCTGAGGGGCTACCAACCTACGCGTGCAGACGAACAAAGTTACGACCACCATGTCACAAACATGCGGGAGCGTCGCGCGGTTCAACCAGGCGCTATTTCGACACCTATTCTACGGGAGAGCACTATGAACTGGTGAACACACGGCAAACGCTTTTTTTCCTCAGCCTCTTCTCGCCCACAACATCCATGGACTTGCACCCCTTATACCCCCTTTTTTTCATCTTTGTTCTCATCCGTATCCTTATTTCTTTTTCTTTTGCTTTCTTTATTCCTTTCCACTCATTCAAGTGGCCCCTTTGCAACATTTCTTTCTTGCGTGACCTGGGTTTCTTGTTGGTGTCCCTGTTCATGCATTTCTAGATGTCTAGGTAGGTCGCGATGGGAAGTCTGGCTCGTTTGCGCGAACTTCTCGTACGCGCGCGCACACACGTATACACAGGAGAGCAAAAGAAAAGGAAGACAGGATACACGACGGGGTCCTAATGCTAGCCGGGCCGCCGAAACACTTGTAGCTATTCACGACCGAAAATTTTCAGCGACAGGCTGGCCTGCACCTCTTTTTTTCCGTTTGGACCCCCCTTTTTTTCACGTCGACGTATTTTGTGCAAACTAGAGTGTCTTCTTCTGTGTGTTGTGTGTGTATGCGTGCGTGTCTAGTCTGCTCTTGTGCTCGCTTTTTTTCGTGTTCATCCTGTTCCCTTGTTGGGCTGTCTTTTATTTTTCTCTTTTGGTCTACTCTCGTTCAACGTCCGCGTTTTACTGATTACTGATCATAGTAATGCTGCATGGGTTTCGGGAAAGGTGAAATCACATATGCAACGTATTTGAAAGTCGAGCAGAGCTAGTCATATGTATATGAGTGAGACAAGCCCGTGCTAACGTTGCGCGCACAACTACATAGATGAGAGAAAATTGTCAAGCACCATAAGTAATCACAGAGTATCCTGACCGAATTACAGCCTCAACGGAGCCTAGGAGGTGTCATTGACTATAGAAGATCACATTTGAACAGTCTACTAAATACTATCATTCAAGTGGCTTATCCTTGAAAACTAGTAGATCATATAATGATGCTATTTGATTGCCCTGGAAAACATTAAGTAACAAGAGCAGCATCGATGGGTGGAGATTCACCTTGCGTTCCAAAACTTCTATGACGTCTCGCAGGTGATCGCCTATAGTATGGCGCTTTGCAGCCTGGGTAGCACAATCCAACGACTTATATTCCTCAGTGAGACTATTGTAAACCCTTGCGTTGGAATAAAAATCAGAGACAGCATAACAAGGAACAGACGTGCAACCTACTCTCTGTAGTGAGCGAACTCATCCTCGAGTTCACCAACAACCCGAGCAAGCACGGTCTGAGGCGGAACATCATTGTCGCACGAGCGATCAAGCTGAGGTCGCAGTTGGATGCCCTCCTCGAATCCTTCGTCCTTATCCTCGTGATTATTAGTGGCTTCATGATCGTCTCGACGAACACCATTGGCATGAGAGTGGTGTCCGTGGCGTCCTTTACACACTCGACATGAAGTAGCATTGTGGTGGGGCGCGGAGAAAAATAAACGCTCGAGCTCCGAGCTAATCTTGGGGAATGGCTCTACGACCCCTTGGGAAGACGAATTGGATGCCCGCTCGGAGCGACGCTCATCGAGATCTACTGATATGCGGTCTATCTCTTCATCATCGACAAATCTTCGAGCTGATGGTTCCGGCGATTCGGGTGCAGCGTGGTGGAGGGGGTGATCCACTATATCCTGACTTCGCTCGCTCACAGGTGCATCGCGTCCTTGACGTCGTTCATCGAGTCCCCTCTCGACGACCCCACGAAGGACCTCAATTTCGCCTGCAAGTCTTTCCACTTCTGTTCTCAGCTGATTGATTTCTTGGGCTTTCTCTGTCAACGAAAGAACGTCCGATTCCCTGAGGCTACGAAGCTCCCCGAGCAAATGTTGTTGAGAGGATAGATCAGACGTTACGCGGGTGAGGTGAGACCTCAGTGTTGCGACAAGGGCTTCCAGTGCTGCGATCGATCAGCGAGAGGTATTTTGAAGTTCAATTTGCAATCACCTTTCTTCTCTTGGACCACCTCGAAATATTTGGACGCATGGGGGTCAATGTCTTTTTGTCTTCTTTCCTTACCCTTAACTCGGGAAGTAGATGGCACACCCACTCGGGCGGCACTCACGTCCACCGCATCTTCCATAATCCGCGTGCGTTCTCTCACGACATCACGTTTACACTCTTCAAGCTCATACTCCAGCTCCCTAACACGACGCCGCGCGATGCTATTCTCTGTTTCTAGGTGGTTCAACCTTGTGTGAAGCGCATTGAGCGATGCCACGAGACGAGCTTTCAATTATGTAAGGAGCGTTCCTTCGCGATACAGCGAAGCGGCCAAGTTACCTTCAACTTCTTTAGAACCTGTGCTGCGGATAGTGTACCGTTCCAAATTCGCTTTGGCGGGGGAAATAACAGCGTTGGTCAGACCGGTTATGTCTGGGAGATGTACGCGGCTGCGACCCGACTTTTTCGGTCCACGGCTTTCGTGACTGGGATCAGTCACCACGTCCGCCACACTTTGATTTGTTCCATCCTTGACCATAGGACGGTTTCTGGCTGTAAGAATGGGAGCATTGCCTTCTTGCCATTGCTCCTGAGCTTGGCGGACGTCGCGAGTCAACCCCCTGGCCATTCTAGTAAAAGGAGTCGCAGTGGTGTCAAAGGAGACCGTGACTTTTCGGGCTCGGGGAATCGCACTCCGCCGGGAAACATTTGCATCCGCGTGCCGCTGTGTCGGGTCCGAGGACTGTTGTGAACCTCGAGACTGGCCAGTGCGGGGGCGCCTAGGTGAGAAACCAGCACGTTGTAATGTCTCGGATAACTTTGGGCGAGAGATATCCTGTGACCTGTCGGCCTCATCCACATCAGAACTTGCGTGACAAACTAGAGTGTACAATGACATCCCCGGCAAAAGATTAGTATCTTGAAGACAAATAGATCAGTATTTCGCACCGGCTATGATCTCCTGGAGGGGGCGTTCCGGATCATATTCCGCGCCGCTAACACTAGGCTCTCTCCTTCCACCACGAGTAAGTCCCGCCGTGATTGTAACGGCACTCGCATGATGAGCAGCAGTCGACATAGTCCGGACATCATATGGAATGATGCCTTCATCGTCATGAACAGACCATGCGCCAACATGGCTGGTGTCGAGATCCATATTTTCATGCGAGTGACGATCAAATGAGGCGAAACCAGGAAGGTGCTCTGGGGCAGAATTATGTCGAGGATACTCCAGGGACTCGTTATCGCCTGCGTCATCATCTGGAACTGACGATAGATGAAGAGATAGATCGGTGTTTTGCAAGTTGTGTTCGAGTTGGATGCGATGTTGTTCGAGCTCGTCTCCAGGAATGCTGAACTCGCGGCGGGTGGATGACCGTCTAGCCATCTGAGGTGTTGTTAAAAACAAATGACAAGAGAAAAGTGCAAAATCAAGACAAGAGAGGAGCAGCGAGCAAACGAGGTTGCCCGGAGGGGAGAAGCAAACAAAGTGGACGCGAACGAACGCGTCAGTCATGTGACTTTATCGACTTTTTCTAATCAGTCCTCGGTTACCGGGACTGTCTTGCACAACTTTTATGGAGCAACAAACCCATAAGTCGCACAGGCCCGCGCGGTCTGGGGCCAAGGCAGAGAAAAAATCCAAGAGCGAACGACAGTCTGGGTTTAACGAAAAAGTGCGTTCTTTTGCCGACTACTTATCCTGGAACTCACGACCTCACCGTTGCCCAGGCCTTCGCACCCAAGTCGGGAAAACGAGCCGACAGACAAGGCCGTAGAAATGCAGAGCGCGACCAGACTCGCTTACATGTCCCCCTGGTCGACAGGACCCCTAACGACACACCACCGCCCATCATTGTTGCGATTGTAGGCCCTCCAGGGGTTGGAAAGACTACTCTTCTCAAGAGCCTTGTTCGTCGGTATTCTAAGCAAACCCTGCAAGAGGCTAAAGGCCCTGTTACTGTCATTGGAGGGAAGAGGCGTCGATTGACCTTCATTGAGTGTAATAACGACCTCAACTCAATGATCGACATAGGCAAGATCGCCGACTTGGTTCTCCTCATGATTGACGGCTCTTTCGGTTTCGAAATGGTCTGCTCTCTTGGGAATCTTGAAGTTTCTTTCCCCCTTATGACATTACGCGCAGGAGGTTTTCGAGTTCCTCAACGTACTACAATCCCATGGATTCCCAAAGGTCATAGGTGTTCTATCTCATCTTGACCTCATTAAGAAGCAGTCAACTCTGAGAGACACCAAAAAAGCCCTGAAAAAGCGATTCTGGACGGAAATTTATCAGGGCGCCAAGCTATTTTATCTCTCCGGTGTGCTCAATGGCCGATATCCCGACAATGAAATCCTCAATCTTTCACGTTTTATCAGCGTGATGAAGTTCCGTCCGCTCATATTCCGAAATAGCCATCCATACATGCTGGCAGATCGAATCGAAGATCTCACCTCGCGCGAAACGATTCGTACATCAAAGGGCAAATGTGACAGAATAATCACATTGTACGGTTACTTGCGGGGCACCAACCTGCGTCCAAGCACCAAAGTTCACATACCTGGCGTTGGGGACCTCGACTTAACGTCTGTCACCGCGCTAGAAGATCCTTGTCCACTCCCTGACGTGGACTCGGAGAAACGGAGAAAGCTGAGCGAAAAAAAGAAGCTACTTATGCATGCCCCGATGAGTGACGTCGGAGGTCTCGTGTATGACAAGGACTCGGTTTGGATCAATGTCCCCGGTAACTTTACGCGTAGACCAGCGGATGGTAGGCTTTTCACTATAGTTCCAGCCAGCAATTGACATTGCTACTTCAGCTTCGACAACGATGCCTCAAGGCGAGGGAGAACAGATGGTCATTGATCTCCAAGACGTTGATGCTACTCTTGGAGATGCCATATTTCAAAGTCAGATTAGACTACTCGATTCTTCGTCCAAGCATCTTAGGGTTGGCACAAGCCCACATTGGCAGGAGGCCAGCGTCACAGATGAAGAGGATGAAAATGGTAATTGGTCGTACGAGAGCTTGGAAAACGACGACGGAATAGATGAGGGGGGCTCGAGTGGCGGAGATTCCCCTCATTTTGATTCAGGCAAGGATAACCATGACGAGGGCAATACGTTGATGGCTCCGTGTGGTGGCAATGGGCAGCACGCGCCCCAGAACGCCACAAGACTTCTGGAGGGGCCTGATGATTTTTTCTATCCTAAAGCAATAGCTGAGTCAAATAACGATGATCTTGACATGGCTAAAGAACCAGTGCTGGCAGAAAACCTGCAGGAATGGGAGGACGAAGAGAACCTCGACTCAATACGTTCTCTTTTCATTACCGGAGATGAACCCGCTACTGCTGGCCGTATGGAGCAGAGCATGGATAACTCGGAAGGTGGAGAGATCGGTGACTCGGAAGCCGCCAGTGCCATAGCACTCACTTCTAAAAAGGAAGCTCTTAAGCGCAAATTCGATGAGGAATACGACGACCCGGAGGGAGATAAAATGGACTTCTACGATGCAAAAAAGGACGAGCTGAATGTCCAACTCCAACTCAACCAGTCAGAATTTGAAGGCATCGATGGCGAAGCTCGTACGTCAGTGGAAGGTTACCGACCGGGAAGTTATGTTCGCATCGAACTCTCCTCCGTTCCATGCGAGATGATTGAGAACTTTGATTCTCATTATCCTATCATTGTTGGAGGCTTGCTACCAGCTGAGGAACGCTTTGGCTACCTTCAAGTTCGGATAAAACGACACCGTTGGTTCACGAAAACCCTCAAGACCAATGATCCGCTCATTTTTTCGCTCGGGTGGCGACGATTCCAGACGATTCCAATATACTCTCTTGATGATCACTCCATCCGTATGCGCATGCTCAAGTACACTCCAGAACACATGCACTGTTATGCAACGTTTTATGGTCCTGTTTCTCTACCAAATAGTGGTTTTTGCGCCTTTAATTCGCTGAACAAGAATAACGCTGAGTTCAGGGTGGCGGCCACGGGCGTTGTTCTTGACATTGATCGGTCGACGAAGATAGTAAAAAAGCTGAAGCTCACCGGAGTACCGTTCAAGATATTCAAGAACACAGCTTTCATAAAAGACATGTTTACGAGTGCACTTGAAGTCGCGAAATTCGAGGGAGCCAACATTCGAACTGTTTCGGGTATTCGGGGTCAAGTAAAAAAAGCGCTCCCAAAACCAGAGGGAGCATTCCGGGCGACGTTTGAAGATAAAGTGCTAATGAGCGGTCAGTATTCATCTCAGGATCGATCTGCGGGGCTGAAAACCGAGGTATTAGACATCGTTTTCCTACGTGCCTGGTACTCGATCCAGCCTCGTGAGTTCTACAATCCAGTGACATCACTTCTCCTGTCAAATAAATCGCGATGGCACGGGATGCGGCTGACGGGCGATGTGCGCCGAGATGAGGGTATGAAAACGCCACTAAGCGTTAATTCGCACTACAAGCGTATCGAGCGCCAGTCACGACGATTCAATCCGCTCAAGGTACCAAAGAAACTGCAAGCCTCCTTGCCCTATGCATCGAAACCGCGAGCGATGAAAGCACAGAGTAAGAAGACGTATATGCAACAGCGCGCTGTGGTAATGGAACCGGAGGAGAAGAAAGCTGTCGCACTTTTGCAGCAGATCAAAGCCCTACGGAAGGACCAGATGTTGAGACGGAAGGACAGACAACGTGAGAGGAAGGAGGTGCACCAGAAGAAGGCTACGAAGGTGGAGACGGCGAAGAGGGAGAAAGAAAAAGACAAGAAGAGGGATATTATGAGAGTTGCGGGCGTCAAACAGAAGCGCCAAATGGAGGTTGAGGAGGGCACCGAGTCGAGGAAGAGGAGGAGGACCTAGGTCACGCCTGTGTGACTGTGACGGACTACGTGACAGTAATCGCCATTAGTCCGGTATTACTTGTGCGACTGATGGTCCACGTTCAGTTCTGACATTTGGGATGAACGGTCATTCCGCATGGTACGCGAATGGCCATGGGCCGCAGGGGGCGTACTCGTCCGATCCGACCGTGAACAGTGGCATCCGCTCGCACTCGCAGGGACACGCCCCCGACGCCGTGTACGAAGCCCACAGACTGTTCGCCGCGTACCCGTCCGCTTCCGCAACGCCCTCTGCGCATGGTACCGTCATTCGTTCGCCGACGTATGCTCACAGGTGCTGACTAGCGTAAACAGTATCAGGACATATCAACAACCTCTCTACACTCGCCCTGCCGCCAACCTACATGCACGCGAATTACGCTGCCATCTCCTATCAAACGCATCCCTCGTCTAGTTCTCCTTTTTCCGAGTACTCTCGCGAGCTTACCTATCTCTCTGACCCTTCTACCCCTGCACAACATTCCCAATACTGGCAGACCACTAGGGATGAGTCCGTTCGCTACCTCTCTTATGGCGCACCGTGCGTACTGTCCGTCCCAACTGTGTCATTGATTGACTTCTCGTCGCCATAGCGTTAGCCAATATAGCTTTTCGACTCCTTCCGGCTGGACCCTTGCGCCCTCCGACTCTTATAATTCGCCGACAATTGCCAGCTCCATTCTTCAGCGATTCAATCCGACATCGGCATATCCAACACCTCCTCCACCTGGCATCTGTTCCTCGTCTTCCTCGCTCGCACATGCCCTCGGCCACCCTAGCCAAGTCAAATCGCAGCAACGTGCTTATAAGCCAGAGGAATCTGGTCCTTTCTTCAAGGATTTTCTTAATCGCTCTGCCCAGCTTCTGGATTCAAAATCCATTCAGCCGACGAGCACCCCTTATCATTCACCCTCAAAAGTGGACTCGCTCCCTCCGAAAGCACCTTGTCCAGTCATTCCTCCCTCTCCTGTCGTCTCTCAGCCTTCCGCAACTCCTAGGAAGCGGAAATCTCCGGAAGAGCTTGTCACACCTTCTCGAAAGCGCATACATGCGGTCAAAGCCACGAACTTGCCTGCCACGCGGAGGTCTACAAGTGAAACACCGTCTCACGTATCGTCGAAATCGTCCCGCCAAGTGTTAGCGTATGTCGATGTTCCTGCTCTCACCTGGACAACATCCTCAACAAAGTCACCAAAACCCTATGGCGGCCGAGACAGAGAAGACTTAGGCCATGATATTCATGCCCATACAAAGTCCTCTGCTCAACGCACCCGAGACAGGGATGAACGAGGTATTACAAGTTATGCTCATGGGATCCGGTTTCATTTGACTTCTTGTGTTGTAGACCCCATTGAGAAGCTCAACACCTTGATTGAAGACATACTTGAGGCGGAAGATACCCTCGCAGCTGACATCGAACTTGCTGATCTTCCCAAGGAATTCTTCTCTCCCCTTACTGTCGACTGCAACCGCCCGCATCTTCAGCCAAATGTTATAAGGAAATTGACGAAGTATATCAGCCAACTGGCTCGTCCCTCGAAGAGGGCGAGACGAACGACGCGTGAGGGTGTCACTAATACTGGCTCCGGATCAAAGATGCGAGATACGCTGGGGGATATCGGTCCATCTATTTTGTCAAGATTAATGAAAATTCTAGAACGCTCCATCAAAGCCGGGGAAGATTTAGATCCTTTACGCACTTCTACCCACCTTCCACCAATGCCTTCGTCGCCAAGCAAGTCAAAAAAAGGCCAAAAAGTTGCCGCTGAAGGTGCAGACGTACATGTCCAGGACAACCCCACAGTACATGATATAGATTCCCAGCGACTTGGGGATTCCGAGGTGCATGAGCTAACTATTCAGTTAGAAGTTTCTCGAGATAGCATCCTCGCCGCGGAATGCTGTATGGCACTATTAAGCGGGGAAAGCCTTACAAAGCAGGTTGGCGGCATTTTGTTCATAACCCTATTCGATCCGCTCAGGCGCGCTGCAGCTCTACTCGGAGGAGCTAATCACAACATGTCTTAGCACCGTCAAGAATCAACTTACCATGGTTGTCTACCCCCTTATGGAGGGTGCGGTAGTTGGCGGGGCGGCGTCTCCCCAGCTTAATTGCCTGCTACGCCACACCCATTCCAATTGCGGAGAGCTGCGAAAGCTACTGACAGAACTTTTTCAAGCCCTCACCGCTGCCCTTCCACGCATCAACTCTCTATTTTCCGCCGACGGAATTAACATGTCAGACGCAATCATAATCCAAGCAGTTTATGTTGCTATAGGACCTTTTTTTGTTGTCGAATCCACCGAGGGTGACACAAAGGGTAAGCGGGAGAATGTTGTGTTGAGCACATTGGGGAGCAGTGCTATGAGAGGTCTTCGTCTCGACGCTCTTTCAATTATCCGAAGCGTGGGTATGTTGTTGGTACTTGGATTTGTTACGCTGATCCCTCCAAGGTCTTCGCAAACTACGAAGACCAACGGTCGTGGATTATCGAAGAAATCTTGTCATCGCTTATTAAACTTTCAAACAGTCACAAGAAAGCTGGACAGTTTCGGTCTGTGTTATTTTTCATGGTCGCATCTCGCTAATACACTTCTGTAGCCTACGCGATGGCCGATCGATACGTACAGTATCCGCTCTCCTTCTTCAACTTGTTCAGACGTCGGCACGCGACGTCAGGGTTGCTGCTCGGAAGCTTTCTAAAGCCCGTCAAAATCGTGCGCTGCGGAACCAAGATGGTACGATGGAGAAAGCTAGAGGTATCATATTCGACGAACTGGATGTAGAGGTGCGTAAAATGAAATTCTCCGTGTCTCATTCACATTCATGGAACTAGGAGATACAAATGTATATGTCGGGTTTGGATTCAGCTACCAATGCGGCGAAAACTATTGTTCTCTTTCTGACACAGAGGTAGATTCCAATTCTAGTACCTACTTCCACCTCTTCATCAAGTCTAGGTCGGGAAAAGGGAAGTTGACGAAGAACTCGAATGAGGCTGAATATCGAATCATCCTCGATAACCTGATCTCTGACCTTTTGGTTGTCTTGTACTGGCCGGAGTGGCCAGCAGCAAGTTTGATTCTAAGCGTAATCTGTAAATTCATGGTATGGTCGGTCAAACATAGCCAGTTATGCCATTAAAAGTGCTTTCTTTCCCAGGTAGCCTCGTTAGATGATGTGAAAACAACTGTTCAGATAGATACCAATGCTGCGAAGGCGATAGCATTAGATCATTTGGGTGTCATCGCTGCCCGATTGCGATCGAGCGCTATGAAGGTCCGGCAACGAAGAGGCAGGCATCCGCTCGTCCCGCTTGACGAGGTATGTCTTTCATCTCTTGTATGCACAGGTCTCACAGTGAATTCTATCTAGATTCTTTCAACAGAGAACTTGCAGGATTTTGGAACGCTCCTGACTTGCCATGAAACAATCTCTTTTCACTTGCTAAAACGTTCTTCCGACGATCAAGCATACGAGGTACGTCGTGTATTCTAACGGTATCTGTAGTTGCATTTATCGAGATCAGAGCGCCCGTGAATTGACATCTGCACTGTGGGGTCACGAACTGGCGAATGCTTTAAGGACGCTACGTGGTAGTCTACCATCCCAGGAAGCCGATGGATCCACACGGAAGTCATCGATGCTCTCTTTTTGTAAGAAACTTCGTGATGCCTTGTCTGAAGTATGGGTACACCGCGCTAACGATGTTTTCGATGTTGGGTGAGTACATCAGCGTGACTCTTCCCAGTGTTTTATCATCTTTTAGATCCGAGGAAGAAGCAGCTCGCGTCGACATGCTTGCGGAAGAGATTGGTTCGGTCCAGAATCTTAGGAGCTCCTTTGGGCCCATACTAAATGTGGTATTGATGGCTCTTGATGCTCCGCCGGTGTTCATGCGAACCAAAGCATTGCGAGCGCTCGGTCAAATCGTGACCAGTGACTCTAGCGTTCTTTCCTTGGTATGTACATAGTTCAAGTGGGTGTAGATACCTAATCCGAGGCAGGCGAACGTACGACGAACGATTGAAGCACACCTTCTGGATTCCTCCCCAGCCGTCCGAGATGCTGCCGTTGAGTTAATAGGTAGACACATGATAGAATCACCCGAAGTCGCCGGTGACTATTACTCAAGGATTGCTGATCGTATCGCGGTAATTCATTATCCATTTTCTTCGTGGATAACTTGCTAGACCTTCGGTGACAGGACACTGGACTTGGGGTGCGAAAACGTGTAATCAAACTGCTCAAACAATATTACAGTGTTACCGAAGACCTGGGGCGTCGAGTTGATATCTGCACTAAACTCGTTTTCCGAATGCTGGATGAGGACGATACTGTCAAGGATCTTGCAGTCAAGACCATAGAGGAGCTGTGGTTCCAGATTGCACCTCATCAAATTGTTGTTTCCAAAGGAAAGCCGCCGTCATCAAGTAATCCTCAGGACAAGACTTCTTTGCTCTTTAGGGTGTCGGTTATCATGGGTGTGTCCGCCTACTTTAAGGACAAGCAATCACCCCTGGAGGATCTCCTTCACAAGATCATGTCAAGTCAAAACTCTGCAGATGCTCCTTTTATGCACGCGAAGTACTCCGAGATATGTGAAATCTTGATTGATGGCCTTGTCGATGCTTCTGATCTCCCCGGTTTCGTAAGTGCCAGATTTACTACCGAAGATGTCACCTTGAAGTTTTCCTGGTCACAGACGGTTCAATCTTGCATCAGAACGCTCTATCTGTTCGCGACCGCATATCCATCCGTCTTGTCTGGCAGCAACGCTTCCACATTACTCCCTTACTTGAAGAACCCTGTTTCAGTTCGTACAAACCAACTTGTTATGTGTGGTGCGCCTGACTTTGCCTCGTAGTCTGAGGAGTTGGCTGTCACGGACTATCTGCTCCGAGTATTTCGGATTTCAATCCCCCACATGCCAAAAACCGCGATTAAATTTGGCCAGGAACTACAGGCAGTTTTGCAACCCATGATTGTCAAACCCTCGAACGTCGGTGGTGTGGTAGTGAGTTTCAGCCGACAAGCCTAATCAAGCACATCTGACCACTTATCAAAGTGTTTGCAAGAAAGCGTCGCATGCATGTGTGGTGTTGTTCAGCATCTCACACACGACTTCCATCGGCTTGTTGCTCTGTTGAAGTCGTGCAATGGTAGGACCTTTTTTTACGTCGAAGCATTTGCTTGAACTTCATGTGTCGACAGCTCGTCTCCAGCAGGCTATCGTTCGTAGTAATGAGACAATGACGGCTGTTGAGACACGGACACTGTCTATTCTTATTTTCATTGTCTCTTTACTTGGAGAAAACTGCGACTTTGATCATCTCCGTGTTGAGCGACCCGGTAAGTATAACCTTGACTCGATTTATGAGGGAGACCTGATCCTTTGCAGAATTTATGTCCGAACTAAACAGTGTTTCAGAGGTAACCAAATTTCGCGAGTGATGTCACTTCTCTGAACTGCAGTCTACTAGGGACCAATTGTGGAGCATATTTATAACAGCCTTCTCTCATTGTACGCAAAGTACAACGATCCCGGTCTCAAGGGGCGCATCTTGCAATGTCTAGGCGAGTTTCCGTGCTTCGCGTGTGGCTAACCTTACGAACCTCTTACTAGGCTTCTTGTTCCGGGCCCAACCTACTTTGATGACGCTAGAACGGTCTGCTGGGATTATGGATGCGATTTTTGCTTCTCCCGATGAAGAGAGCCGAGGACGATTGCTCAGGATCATGCAAGATTTCTTGGTTTCCGAGGCAGGCAAGCATGCCGAGCAGCGCAAAGGTAGGTGACACACTGTCATGCTGGGTGGCATTAAAATATGCTATTCTAGGCTCTGGGCAAGGAAAGAGCGAAGGCGTCGTGGACATGGCTGAACTTGTTGGGAATACGGAAGGATTTGCAGATTCTGGGTAAGGATCTTTAGTTCGGATACTAGTAATGATGACACTCATATCTTGAACAGGGTCAGCTCGGCAGTTGTTCAACGTTACATTTCGCCCATACTGGAAGCCGCGCTGTCACAGAACCCTCAGATACAGGCTGCTGCTGTTGACATCTTAACTTTCACCGTTAAGCAAGGGCTTGCCCACCCACTTCAGGTTTGCGGATACATTTATTCACGCGAGTTAGTGATGTCACTAAATGCATAGTCTTTCCCAATTATTGTCGCACTTGAAACGAGCCCTACTGCAGCGACGAGTATGCGGGCAAATGCGTTGCATGCTGTCTTGTATAATAAGCACATGAGCCTCCTCAATGCTCGCTTCATCGTCAGTGCCAGGCAGTCGTTCGATTACCAGAAAGTGATCTCGCCAAATAACATTCAAGGTGACCGTGCATTTCGACATTGTTTTGACGATACTAACTTGATAACCGCAGGCTACCGTATGCAACCTGAGCCGACCGCCTTATTGCAACGATGGTATTCACTAGTTCGCGAAAAGAGAGCGCCCCGACAAGATTTCTTGAAAGCACTGGTCAAGGCGTTCGACGTTCCGACTGCATTAAGATCATCCCAGGTGAAAAAACCGTTGTATTTTCTCACTTCTCGTTCTGAAATGGCGTCCAGGACGACATTGATTTTTCCCGCTACATGGCCGAGAATTTTGCTACCCTAGATTACAAGACCCAAGAAGAAGTCCTCACTGTCATCAAACACCTCACATCCATTTTATCCACATCAGGGATGCAACTCATAGAAGTCATCTCTCCCTCCAACTTGCTCGTCCAACTCCATGAGCCACAGCAACGGCCCATCGCGAATAACACACAAATAGTTGAGATAAACGGCTGCACTCTTGGCAATTACTCATCACATTCACAGAACCCGGCTCCGCACACCTCCATGGAATCCAAGCTCAGTATTGACATTATGAGAACCTCAGTTATAGTCTGTATAGTGATGCTTTTGAAATCTCACTTGAAGGGATTGTATGGTCTATCCGAGGAGTGAGTCAGTCGCAAACTCGGGAATTCTCAACTTACTGCGCTCTCAGAAAATGCAGTAAATTCGTTCCAGGAAAGAAGAGTGCTATTGGCGACAAAATTGCTGTCAAACGCCACCAGTTTCCAATATCTTGGGACCGTTTGCCGTTTGCCACGGTGCCCCTTATTCTACTTGAGCATTTGACGGCGCAAAAGGCAACGGTGAGCAAGGTGCTTTCTGGTGCCACGCCAGATATCCTGACCTTTTGTTCACAGTTCCTTCAAATTTGGAATGAAGACGGCATGGTGGCCGAACCTGAGGACGACCTCGAGTGAGAGTACCTCGCGTCGATTATTGTTTTCTCGATGGCATATATCATTATCCTTGCGCATTAATGTATTGTACCGTCTGACACCAATAGAAATCTAATATGCTAAAAACGAGGGGCCATGGCGCAATGAGCCGTACATAAAGTCTGCAATCTATGACTCGCCCTGCCGAGGACAAGCAGTAGCTATACTTTCACAGGAGCCTCGTTTGTAAAAACAGTCGGTCCTTTTGGCATTTCGCCAATAACTTTCTGGATTTCGCCATCCAAGCACGGCTCATCCTCAAACACCCACTTTAATCTACCACCGTAAGACTCCGGCAAGTCTTCCGCGTTGATCAACGTGCGAAGAGTTTCTCCAGGATCTTTTCCTAAAATATGGATCTTGCGACGAGTGCCCTCGTCAAACCAACCCTGGCTAGACATTCAAAATTCACGTCTCACAGTAGGATCTTGAATTTAAAACGTACCTTTACCCAGTTCCATATGGTAGGAAAGAATGACGGGGAATTCACGACAGCAATGGTATTTAGCGTTTCCGGGTAGTTGGCGGTGGCCATCACGGACGCCTGCTGCAGATGGCCCCGGAGGGACCACATAGCAGCCAACGAGACGCCCTCTAGATCAATAATAGTCACTACTGAGGATATTGGTATTGAGATATCGTGAGGCACATGATCGCATAGGGGTAACACAAAGCGGGTCATGCATTCATAAAGTACGATGCTGATGAATACGTTAACCTATCGACAACACCGTTCTGCAGAGGGACCACGTACATACGTTGATGCCGTCTCTCCGATGGGACTGCGTCCAACTCTCGGCGCAGCGAGTTGTCAATGGAGGCCAGTCGGTAGACGTATAACGGTGCGCCCTGCTGCAGAGAGCACCAACCAGTGTTTCTGAAACATCACAAAGACAAAAAAAAACACATACTTTGTCGCGACGCCCAGTCCAGCGCGGATAGAATCGCCGAGAGACTTCCAGCTCGGTAGTATCGAAGGTCTTGAATAGCTCGTCGACATTGTGTTGCTTCCTCCAAGCCTCTGCACGTGCGAATTGCGTCTCTGCCTTGTTCAAGTCGAACCGACGAGCTCGCAGGAAACGCCTTGTTTTTGCGTGTGAGGGGGGTCAGTCAGTCAGTCGGAATTGGACAGACACACATCAGAGTGACGTCGTCATGGCTCGCTTGTATTTTCTCGGCCGCAGGTTGATAGAGACCCGCTTGGATAAGGTTCGCTTTGAAAACCTCGAGCAATCCTGCGCGTTCGCTAGCGGCCGTCTCGCTCCTTTGTGGAGCTCGATCGGTGAGTGGTGTGCTCCGAGTTGATATGTCATTCGCATGAGCAGAGTCTGCAACTTTGCCAGGGTCATTCGAGCTGGTATTGGGTTCACCAGATTGAGTGGCCATACCCAGTAGACTCTGAGTGGAGTGGGAGAATATTGACTCGAATTGCGGTGGCTTCCGGACCCTAACCATCAGTACTGCCTCACGCGCTCACGCGCAACATGACCTGATGACTAAATCACGATGTGCCATGGTGACTTTACAGACTGACAATCATATGAGATGATCCTACGACTGTGTAAAGTTTACCCTTTTGTGTAACAGCTCGAACAACTGCCTCTCCGGTTTATCCATGAACAACATGACTGTACCGAACCTTTGAACCTTGGTCAAGGCCAAAAGGTAATCTCGAACAGTGTCTCTTGTACTCGGAGCCGGATCCTGCTCAAGAACGGCCTGGAATGTGTGTAAGATAGACCCAAGCAACTCCGGCTCCAACGAGACTTGGAATAGCGTCGGAATGACAGACGGGGGAATTGACTGAATGAAACAAGTTACATAAGTTTCTTGGAAGTATTTGTGCAACAGCACGATGATAGCTCACACGAATGAGATTCCATTTGTCATTGTTGGATTGCAAGGAATCCCATGACCTGGTGAACTGAAATAACGTTGTTGATGACTTTGGTGGATGTGACGTCCTCGTATCGCTCTGCATTGGTTGGGTGCGTGACGATGACGTAGTCTCGTGCGACGTCCTGCTGACGATGGTGTGGTTCCCAGTATGCCGGAATATTCCACCCGATACTCTGGCTGGCTTAGATTCCTCACGCGCTTGCTTGGCATCCACGAATGTCTGTGGTTTTGATGAAGGAACTTGCGTTGTAGTTGACTTGCTCTCGGGCCCCAGTAGGCGCGATGAGACCGGCTGAAGTAGGTCCGTGTTCTCTAGAGGGACAGCAATCTGTGTTTCAGTAGACGGACGTATATTCGCCTCGACTATCTCAATAGGAACCCGACGTCGCTTTGGGGTGGTGACTTTGGGGGTGCCGTCGGTCTGCAGACGGGAATCCGTTTCCTCGGCCAGCTTTGTCATAACGATGAAAAGACTTACAATAGGCTTGGAACGTTGCTTATGCTTTTCTTGGTTTGATATCTTTTGAAGCTCAAGTATCTCATTCTTTACCGATTCGTTTGCAGGTTCTAGGGTGAGGGCTTTATCTAGGTCTGTAAACGGATGAACGACTATAATTTATTGGATTTCAGAGCGTCCTTCCATACCTGCTTGAGCGTCATCCAACCTTCTAAGGGCTCTCCGGGCCTGACCCCTTCTGAACAATGCTTTGACATTATTGGGGTTCAACGCCAAAACTTTGGTGCAATCCCTCTCTGCGTCCTCATTTCTGCCGAACGACTGATCAATCCCCATGAACAGCTTAGCGACAGGTTTGGTACGGACGCACTTGTTTAGTTTAAGATACGCCGCCGCCCGGTTGAGAAAGAGGGTGTGGTCGCTGCTGTCGGCGAGAATTGCATCGGTGTAGTGTCCAACCGCAGTGGGGTAGTCGCCAGACTTGAACGCGGCGTTTCCCTAGCCAAAATCACCTCTGACGGACCGGCACTGGTGTCGTCCACAACTCACCTTGTCTTTCGTCAGTCTCGCCTTTTCTGACGCCATTCAAGTTTAGTGGTGGTGGCTGGTTTTCAAAACCTTCATACCCATACTATCATTCTGATATCCGTCGGACTGTCTTTTTGTTGCTCATATCCCGGCTTCAGCCTGGACCTGACCAAATTCCCAAAAGACAGCTGAGACGCCCATCATTGGGACCCGGGAATTTACGGGACCGTGATCCAAGCATCAGGGAAATGAAGGTTAGAGTGCCTTCGCGTGCGTCAATTCTCAATACATTTGAATCACGTCTCTCATGTCCAGCTCCAAAGCTTCTGTTAGCAGACCTGCTCCTTTGATCTCGTCTCCCCGACTCGTCCATTCTTTGGACGATGAAAACAAGTCTGTCCTGAGCTTGATGGCCGATTCTCGGCACATCTTTATCGGAGGACAGTGCCAGGACATTTCGGTCGGTCTATTTTTCTGTACTGCTATTTGCTGGTTCCCCAATGTCAATAGGTTTGGGACAAACATTCTTACACACTCAAAACTAGTCTCCGTGGCCATACTGGAAGTATACTTGCTCTGGAACTTGTTGAACTGAAGCAGTGGCTGTTCAGCGCCTCGGGTAGGTGTCACGTGCGTCTTTCATATTAGGTTTCTGAAACCTAATCTTCTATAGGTGATAGTACTGTTAGGGTAAGTATTTATTTTTTCACAGTAGTTGCTCCCGGTCTAATTCGGATCAGATATGGTCCACGGAGACATTCTCTACAATATATGTCCTCTACCCTTACCTAGAAACCGGGGCAGGGGATCTTTTCTCTCTCGCTTGGAACCCTATGTTACAAACCATCTACCTCGGCTGCCAGAATACCTCGATACAGTGGTTCGATTTTGGTCAGCAAGTCGCCCGCCAGGAACAGCTCGGTTCTGGCACATCTACCCCCACTCGCAAAGTTCACAAATTCTTTGACAGTTATCCTCTGCATACCCATAAGCCCGCCGATCTCATGGCAAACAACCCTGGCCATTCTCCACTCTTGCTCTCAAGCCCCTTTTGCAAGAACGTGGTTGAAATTCCGGCTTCCAATGTTCTCGATTCCGCACACTTTGGATATGTATACTGCATGGCGATGACGCCATCTCAGAGGACAGGATCCGATGACACTGGCTTACGAGCTGGTGCGGCATATCATCTGTTGACAGGTAGTGGCGACGAGACAGTAAAGGTTGGTTCAATGCTAGTGGGACAGTCGTTATACTCACCTCTCACTAGATATGGACATGCACTTCCTCTGGCCCAGTGCTCAAGCATACGTTTGAATGTAATCACGGCGCAGTTCTATCTCTCGCAGTTTCCGGCGATACCATCTTCGCAGGGTGTCAGGAGGGATATGTGCAGGTATTCGATCTCGAAACTAGGACACTGGTCCGGACCATCATCATCCAGGAGGTTAGGCAATATGTGCTTGCAATCCAACGAAGGTTGATTATGCTTCCAGAACATTGACATATTGTCACTGTCCGTGGTCTATTCCGAGCTTTACACGTGTTCCTCGAATGGTCAGATACAGGTCAGCGCTTGGAAGTGGTCTGAACACTCCCAATAAGTTAACCCCGATCTATTTAAGCGCTGGTCACCCACATTCAATTGCACGGCATCATGGGGTGCTCACGAGGGGATTGTGCTTTCCTCTATCGTGACGCATTCGCCTCAGACAAAAGGCTTTGTACTGGTCTCCGGTGCTAATGATGGATTCGTGAAGGTAACCACTTCACCTCGTCTCGTATTTTCGTGCACCAAGTGTCGTGCAGATTTGGGACATTGATTCGCCCTCGAAACGGAGTTCTATCCAACTTCCAAACAATAGTCTGTCTACCGCTGAAGACGATGGTATGCTACCTGCCATGTCAACTCCGTATGGCTCACACATTACTCACAGACATCATGATCTATGCGCTATCGACCTTTGTCTCCATCCCGAGTGTGAGCTCTGATCCGTTACATCGCGAAGATTGTCGCCAGGCAGCTATATGGTTGAAGAAATGTCTGCATCAACTTGGCGCCGAGTCGACACTCGTAAGACATACACCAGTCAATAACCGAGTTCTGACCTTGGATAGATACCTACGGGAGAGCATGGGAACCCGCTAGTGTTGTCAACCTTTCATGGAACGCAAGGCAAACATCCGAAACCTCGGATATTATTTTATGGGTAGGGTTATGCACCTCTTTTCGTGCTTACGTGTTCTAACAATCTCCAAGACATTACGACGTCATCTCGGCCCCGCGTGACGGCTGGCAATCCGATCCGTTCGCTGTCACTGGTCGGAATGGATACTTGTATGGCCGGGGTGTTACGGATAACAAGGGCCCTATCATGGCGGTGGCATGTGCAGCCGCCGAGTTGTTACGGAGGCGAGCCCTTGGTGTAGACCTGGTATTTCTGATCGAAGGCGAGGAGGAAGCTGGCAGTGCCGGATTTATGGATGCCGTCTTGGCATACAAGGTTTGATCTTTTCCCTTTGAGCTCTCAACATGCCCTCATTTCCTCAGCCTCAAATCGGGGACGTCGACGTTATTTTGCTCAGGTATTACTCTATCGTGAGTCAATCCACCTACTCTAATCCACTTGTGCAGCAATTCGACCTGGATAACCGAGTACCCCCCATGCATCACGTACGGGTTGCGCGGCGTCATCCATGCTACAATAGAGGTATGTGTCCCGAAATTTTGGCCATAATTTGTCTTCGATGTCCAGTAGATTTCTAGCGGGGCTCCAGACCAACACTCTGGTATCGACGGAGGAGCTACCACAGAACCGATGCTGGATATGTATGTGCAATATCTGGCAATGCAGTCGTATTCCGACGGTTACTGTTAGGGTTCGCCTACTTGCGACACTGACAAATGATCAGCGCAGAGTTGCAATCCCTGGCTTTTGTGCGTTATCCAGCTTCTACGATGGCATCCTACTGACTCGGTGTGGCCTCAGACGACAGCGTCCGCCCCCAGACTGAAGACGAAAACCGACTTTACGAGCTGTTGTCGTCGGTGACAGAAAGCCCCGCCTCGGTCCTCTCTTCGCGGTGGCGCGAGCCCTCGCTCACGGTCCACAACATCTCAGTTTCAGGTCCTGGAAGTAAGTCGCCTTGGGCTGACCGCCGCAGATCGACATCATCATAGATCTGCACAGATCCTACGGTCATTCCCGGGAAGGTGACAACCAAGCTATCGTTGCGCATCGTGCCCGACCAAGACTTGGAGACGATCTCGCACGCACTGGTCCCCCACCTCAACGCCTCCTTTGGCGCGTTCCAGTCGCCTAATAGGCTTTCCGTGCGTCTTTCATACCTCCTTTCTACTACTTTGGGAGTGTGATTGCGTCATTCTTTGTTCGTCACCAGGTTACCATCGATCACACCGCCGACTGGTGGCTAGGCGATCTGAACGATCCGTGGTTCAAAGCGCTGGAAACGGCGGTGCGCGAGGAATGGGGCGTCGAACCCCTCCGTATCCGTGAGGGTGGTGTACGTCTCTTTTTCGGTCGTCGGTGTGACATATGTATGACCACCCTTTTCTCCTCTGCGTCGCTAGTCCATCCCGTCCGTTCCGTGCTTAGAGAGGGCGTTTCGATGCCGTGCACTTCACCTTCCGCTCGGCCAGAGTTCGGTGCGTGTATTCTCTTTCGTCTTGTGCCGCATGGCATGTGTTGAACACACGGTGCTACGATATATAGGACCGAGCCCATCTACCCAACGAGCGGATCGCGCTCGCCAACCTTTGGCGGGGGAAAGCCGTCTTTGAACGGTTCTTGACGAAAGCTGCGCATGCGCACAAGGGAGCATCGTAGCACGCATATAGCCCCCTTTTTTTGTACCTGATTCTCTGTCGTCGTCCGTCTGTGAACTTTCTTCTAGAGACATCATACAATAAACCTGTTCGTGTTCGTGAACAAGCGTGGTTTGTATTGAGTTTTTTTTTGGGAAATCCCTTTTGCAAGTTGGTTGATTAGGCAAAAAAATATCATAATCCAGAACTGGCAACTATAGACATCCGCCCATCTCTCGGGCCTCACCTGCTCTCCAAGCTGGTGTGACAACCACTGAGGTGTCACATGTTTGTCAATGTGCACACTGTTACTGGTGACTGTATGGACTGTCAACAGACCTGACAGGCCAACAGTTGTCATAATAAAGTGACTGGGAAAAGACATGTCATTTATGTACACAGACTGTACCTACTGTATACAGTCTGTGCAAAGACCCAAAAGTTCACTCACAGTTGCACACAGTGAGGACAAAAGTCAGTCAATTCGACATGACTGTTGAAATCCTACATTTGGATTGATAACAAGAGTTCTGAAGAGTCCTGGAAGTTCTGGATAAGTTTCCAAAGTTCTAAAGTAATGAGAGTGGAAGGTAATGAGTGTGTGGTTACAGCACCACAGTCCACTTCTCACTTGGGGTGCAGCAATGAAGGGATGGTGTACAGTGTGAGACTCACTGTACTAGCAGAGTTTAATCTTGGTAGAGTATTAGTTTCAGAAGGGCAGGCTACTTCCAAAGGGGTACAAACTGAGGAGCAACCAAGGGATACAGTGAGGTGCAAAACTATTGCAATGCCTAACCCCAAACTGGGGCACAAAGTGCCCCACAATCAACTGTGGGAATTTCACTTTGCTTTGGTGAGAACAAATAAAGTACAAACCATTGACTACATCTTTGTCCCCAGGGTCATGTGATTTGGTTCACACACTGCCAAGATATTGTTACAAACTGTTACAAATGAAGCAATAGCCCTCGAGCAGCAGTGGTTCGACTCCTTTTATGACCATCCTTTTGCGTGTTCCACCTATGCCAATGACTTACTATGTGTACTTGAGGGATGTCCCTTTGAAGGGATCGATAACCTCTCTTACCCGGTCTTCCATTCTTCCATAACCGGGTAAGTGTCACCTTGCCTCTGACTTACTTCCTATCATGTCAGACGTTACACTCCCCTTGACCCATCTCTTGCTGCGGTCATGTTTTCTCACCAACCATAACCAGATACCTCCCCGATATAGGCAAAGGTATCTTTGCCCATACTTAGACTACTCCCTTTATAGACCGTGGGTACAGCTCTGTCTGGGTATTTATAATGACCTACTGTACAATGTATTCCTCAGCTAGTTCTACGCAATCTACGCACTAGTTCTGGTCCCTCCGCGAGTCCTCGAGAGGATAGCGAGACTTCCGACTTCGACATCGACGGTTACTTCAAGAATACGCTCTGGAACTTCACGTATACGTAACAAAAGAACTAGCTCTCTTCTTGTCCCTGCTCTTCGCAGTAGGACTCCCCCACTTCCACCACGTTGTACCGACCCCCAGCTGAGGACGACTCTGACAACGCTATCCCAGTAGATGCACCTGAACATCCCTGTTCCCCATCACCCCAACCTTCGGTACCGGATGTTACGTATACGCGAAGTTCCGGAGCGTATGCTTTTGAAGTAACCGTCAATGTCGAAGTCGGAAGTCTCGCTATCCTCTTGAGGACTCACGGAGGGACCAGAACTAGCGCGTAGATTGCGTAGAACTAGCTGGGGAATACATCGTACAGTAGGTCGTTATAAATACCCAGACAGAGCTATACCCACGGTCTATAAAGGGAGTCGTCTAAGTATGGGCAAAGGTACCTTTGCCTAAATCGGGGAGATGTCTGGTTATGGGTGGTGGGAAAACGTGACCGCAGCAAGAGATGGGTCAAGGGGAGTGTAACGTCCGGGGTAATAGGAAGTGACTCAGAAGCAAGGTGACGCTTACCCGGTTACGGAGGAACGGAAGACCGGGTAAGGGAGGTTATCGATCTCTTCGAAGGGTCGCCCCTCAAGTACATATAACAAGTCATCAGCATAGACGGAACAGGAGAAAGGATGATCATAAAAGGACTCGAACCACTGCTGCTCTAGGACCAACGTTTCGTTTGTAACAATACCCCCGGGGTAGATCTGAATCTCCAAATCAGAATTGTTCGTCAGCTGGGGCAGGCTCGTCCTCGTCGAGAAGGGATTCCTCCAAATTCCTGGGGCAATTAGGTCTTCCATGTCCTCGTTCTCCGCAAGCACCACAGATACGTTCTGGGCAAGCATATTGTGCATGTCCGGGAGCAGGAAGGTGGCAATAAGGGCATTGGTAATGGACGCACGCTGTCCTATAGTGACGGTTGGACCCGCATTGGTAACAGAGGACGTTCCCTCCAGTTCTGGAAGGGTTATTGGGGGAAGGCAAGGAAGTTCTCCTCGAAAGATGAGTATGCGATAGAGCATGTCTACCCAGTCTCGCAATAGATCCAGTTCCTCTTCGGAGTACTCGTTCCGGTTGGGGAGTGGGAGGCGGTATTGGGATTGGTCGAGTATTTCCGGAGAGGGTGTTCTGGTCGGGGATCGGCGTTCCAGAGTCAGGTCTAGCAGGGACGAGGTTGATACTTGGTACCCCTCGAGATGGATTTCCCTGTGAACCGTCCTCTGCACTTGGCTGCGTGTCCTCTGAGAATGTGGAGGTTGCATAGGATACGGTCCCGTTTGTTCTGAACTGGCAGGGGTCCACATTATCCAGTGCGTACTCTCCTCGCCCATAATACCAGTCTCGTTCTCTGGGGGACAGGGAGGCTATTCGGAGACGTAGAGGTTCCCTGATCAGATGGTAAGGGATCTCCGCAATCGCTTCGTCGAGGTGGACTAGTAAAGAGAAAGAAGCGAGAGCTTCTCTGGCAGCAGCGAGGGAGGAAAGGGCTAGTCCGATGCTATTCCTTGTGTCGGGGGAAAGGTTTCCTTGAGCTCTATCAGACAATATCTGAGCGATGGTTGCAGTTTGAGTTTGAATGAAGAAAGAGTAGAGGATCATAAAAATGGGAAAAGAAGCAGTTCGTTGACACGTAGGGGTGCTTTCTAGCTGAAAGACTATGGGAGGGTGTTCCAGGAGATCAAAAATCAGTTGAGTGAGTTGGAACCAAGATAGTCTCTCAATTCTCAGGGGAGGGGATTCCTGGGAGGAGTTTAGGGTTGGAATGGACATAGTCCGTACTGGTTCAGATAGGATCCCTTGCAGCCTATGCCAGAAGGGAGCGGGTTTTAAGGGACTAGGAGTGTTAAATTCAAGAACTCGGGGGGAGTCGAAGGATCTGGTAAAAATACGAAAGAAGAGGGCCACAAGTGTTTGGGAAGTTTCAGCTGGTCTCTTCCAGCCGGCCCACGAAAGGTAGAAAAGGGGGAGGGAAAAGAAATAAAGGGATACACCGGCGCAGCAAAAGGATCACCAGGGTTCGGGATTGTCCCAACCGCCGTTCGTGGAGTCCTCGGTCGGAAAGGACAACGTGAAACTCAAAGCCCAACCAGGCTCAGGTTCCACAGGAGTCGGGATGGGGGTTCCGTTGACCGTAGGAGCGTCCGTCCCCCAAGGATCAGGGGTGGTAGTAGGCGGAGGGCGACGGGGTTTAAAGGATACCCCATATCGTATGGAGTTCCCTCTGCTAAGAATGCGCCTGTGGGTGTCCCAAAGGCAAAAGAAAACTAAAAAAAGGGGGAGGAAAACGAAGCCAAGGTAGAGGGCAAGAAAGGTGAAGGCCGAGTCGGAGAGGGAGAACATTTTTGTAGCTACGGTTTACAGTGAGCTCGTGTCAGTTTCTTCGTCCGGTTGAGGGGAAAGCCTGAGGGTGCGCAGCTTTATATTCCAAAAGTAGTGCCTAAAAATCAGTCAAGTTCCGTTCCGGTTCCCAGGTGTTCTCTGCGGATGAGTAACCCTTCCATCGGATCAAGTACTGCCTTCGTGTTCCGGTCCCTCTATGGGAGAGAATCTGGTCTATTTCATATTGTTCATCTCCGTCGATGACGTCAGGTGGCAGATTGATAAAGTTTGGTCTGAACTCATCGGTTTCCTTATAAGGGTGCAGGAGACTGGCATGGAACACGGGATGAATTTGCCAGGTGGGAGGAAGGCGAAGTTTGTAGGCAACGGGGGTGACGACTTGTTCGATTTCGAAGGGACCTTCTCGTTTTGGAGCGAGTTTCTTCGACGGGTAGTGTAGCTTCAGGTTTTTGTTATCTAGCCACACCTTATCTCCGCGTTTCCAGGGGCGGAACTTGGTTCTGATCCGTTCCTTCATAGCCTGCTGCGCGATCTGATGGGCGTGTTGCGCCTCTGTCCTAGCTTTCTCTAAAAGGGTGAGCCTTTGTTCTAGTGCCGGAAGAAAGGTTTTCCCCAGGGAGGGGTAGGCACGTGGTTCGTAGCCCATCATTAGTGAAAACGGAGATTGCTTCGTTACGGAATGCGCTGCGGAGTTGTGAGCGAACTCAGCCATTGGGAGGAGTTCCGTCCAGATCGTGGGATTTCCTTGGCAGAAGATGCGGAGATACGTTTCCAGTTCTTGGTTGACACGTTCGGTTTCCCCGTCCGTTTGTGGGTGATAAGCGGTGGACAGTGCTACGTCGTATTCCAGGAGGCGGGCCAGTTCTCGTGCAAAGGCGGAGGCGAATTGGGGGCCTCTATCCGAAGTGCATTTGTCGTGGAGACCGAACCGAGGGAAAACATTGTTGAAAAAAAGTTGGGCAACCCCCTTTGCATCGATGTCGGAGTGGCAAGGAGAGAAAATTACCCCCTTAGTAAGCCCTTGGTTGACCACGACCAGAACTGCGTCATAGCCATGAGAAGGAGGCAGGGCGGTGATCAAATCTGTGGAAACAAATTGGAAAGGACGCGTCGCGTGACTGAGGGGAACTGAAGGTGGAATGGTGGGATGAGTGATTGTTTTATTTGCTTGGCAAATGGCGCATCCAGCAACGAAACGGCGAACGTAGGTGCTCAATCCGGGCCACCAATAGTCTCTTTGAAGGAGGTTTTGTAAACAGAAAATCCCTGCATGTGCTCTGGCAGAAGAGGTGTGTATGGAATGCACTAAGTCATGTCATGCACTCTCCAGTACGTAGAGGCGATTCTTGAAGTAGAGGAGATTGTCATTGTAACGCCAGTCAGATTGGTGGGTTCGGGGAAATAAGGGGGATCCCTCCTGTAACGCTTTTAGTGCAGAAAGTACTAAGGGGTCCGTCGGGGAGGATTCAGAAAGTTTATCCCTGAGAGCCATATCTATGATTCGGATGAAGTGGTCTTCCGGAATGAGGATTACATCCTGGTTATCATGGGATACGTCCACTTCCGCTCGTCTAGAGAGGGCGTCCGCTGGTCCCATCTGCGTTCCAGGAGTGTGTTGAAACTTAAGGTCGAAGTCCTAGAGGAAGAGCATCCACCTGGCTTGTCTCCGCGACAGTTTGTGGGGTTGTTTGAAATATGCCAGATTTTTATGGTCGGTGAGGATGGTGACGGGGTGCGCCGT
>JBBPLU010000099.1:0-55503 GCA_038089935.1 Boletellus emodensis | reverse complement strand
TCCAGACTGGACGAAACGGGACTGCCAAACAGATCGATAACGCCCGGCTCCAGCCGGTTGCCCCGGAAAGTCGGCTGCAACTTCGCTTTATCGTCCCCTGGCTCCCTTCGCGTTCCTCATCTTCGCAATGTCCGATCATTCATTATGGCGCTTTTAGACGCAAGACCGGGGTCGGCTCATTCCCTGCTCCATCGTGGCGTTGGCGCCAGTTCTGCGCCACGCCCCGTGGCGAAAGAGGACCCTTCATCTCGACAGGTGTCGTTGACCGGCCTCCGCCCTCGAGTCGTCATCGCGTCACCAGCGACCTCGGCTCAAACACGTGATGGAACCATGACGAAAAGATATTCGCGGCCCACCGGCAGGCCCGGCACTTACCATCGTGATGCCCTTCTGCATATGAGCGAGTGATATGGGCGCCGGCGCCCGACGGGGCCAGCTAGGCATGTGCGATACACACGGGAAATCGCTGATCATGAGCCTCCGTGGCACGGCAGGACACAATTCCTGGCTCCCACGAAGCGCCAGCCGACTCGTGTCAAAAAATACTGTAATACTATACAGTCTCACGTGTCCCAGGTCAGTGCCATAGCTTGTTTTTGGACATGAGACACGGAAAACGGGCAGATAAATCGACGTTTTGATCATCGCACATAACAACTTGGAAAATAGGCTGTGTGCGATACTCGGATTAAACGCAAAAATCAAGCGAGAAGAATCAAAGGAAGTAGTTGGGTGTCTCATTGCGAGTGATATTCGCCTCTTGTCTTAACAGCCTCGGTGTATTCCACTTTCTCAATCCTCTTCTCGAAGGGGAAGGGCGAGGGCGCGACGCGAGTACGAATACAAAGCCGCTAGCAGACAGTGCGTATCAATCCATGCTGACGAGCACGCTGAGCACCAATCGTCGATCGCAACGGCGCAGTGAGAGGGCGAGACCAAGGATCGTCATCGGGGAGGCCCGGATCTCAGAAAGAAATTCTCTTACTGTCCAATCTTCCCAGGATTCAGGGACTTGGCGCAGGCGCTAGTACCAATAAGCATTTACCGTCATTCTCCGTTTGGTCAACATTATCGTCACGCCCGCTCAGTTGCCGGCTACTGGAGCGTGTTTGTGAGCGGTATTTTTGATCGGGTTTCTTCGGTCTAGCGCAGAACTCTGACATCGTCCTCTGTTGTTACATATAGCGGAGACCTTAAAATAATCAGGCGTGGAACCTCGAGTATGCACAATTTGGAGTGCGTGAAAAACACCAAATTTAGGACACGTCACCCAACTAATTTTCCATGTCCAGGCTGCTGGACACTCAGAAGACCAGACATGTTGAGAGTGATAAGCTCACACCCTGAGCGTGGATACCGCTCAGCGCTCAGCCGTGACAAGGGCGATGAGTGATGGACAATGCACAACAAAAAAGGGTATTTTTGCCTTTGGCTGGTATTTTCAGACATGAAGACTACTCAAGTGTGATGAATCCGAATCTGGTATTTTTGCAGACATTCCCACCTAATCTAAATCGCACGGTTAGAAAAGGAAGACAAAAACAGAAAATTGAAAACAGATACAAACATCAAGGGGTCTAGGCCTAGACGATAAACTATGCCACCAGATTCCCATAGTTGACCCCACTTTCAGAATTCCATGAAAGGTGCATCCTACGATGGCTAGATGATGATACCCATCCACGCGTACTCGCCAAGAAGCAGCGCCTCGACGTCGTCTCCACATCCATATCTTCATCGGGTGGGACTATATGCTTGTGTCCATACTACATGCAGATAGGATGATGAGGCGCGCAAGCTCGTGTACACAAGCATTATCGTCCTTGCCGGCTGGTGGAGCACTCCGGCGGAAGCGGTTGAGCTCAGCTGGCTGGTTAATGTTTAACCCCTATCTTGGTGCCGATGTCAAGCAGATCAGCATTCTATCCTGCGAGGTCTTCACCGCCGACCGCGGTACACAAGGACTGCAGCACCTATGACCAGGTGATAGCGAAGAGGGACGGACCACCGTGCTTGCGCGTCAGATAGTTCTTTGTTGACGTCTGGTCGCTGGATGAATCCAGAATGGATACTGTCGAGTCCATTGGTGCGTACTAGATGGCGAGGATTGAATCAGTTTAGCATGAGTGCCTGCCCCTGCGGGCCTGGAAACCGGCGAGTACCACATGCCTAGCCACTGTAGAGCATGAATTACTTGGCTCCGCCACAACACAGACCGCCATCGCGAGTATGCTGGTGTGGTCGTTGGACACAGTAGGGACCGACATCTTACACACATCCACGCGCGGCCTGCTGCTATAGCAGACTTCTGGGTTGACGGACTCCAGCCACCACTGTCATGGGATCGCTGTTCGCCTGGATTTCGTGGGCACAACAAGATACCAGAGCTGTATCGCTTCTGCGATGACACGTAACTTCGGTGATGGGAATTGTCTCTGCGTCTGCATCCTGTGTGTTAACAAAAGATAAATACAACCTCGTTACTCGTGCACTCATGGAGCCTGGCGTTCTGATGGGACAGGGGCCTACACAAACGAATCTAGAGGACTATGAGGGATTGCGATCAACTAGATTTCTCATGTGCATTTGATTCTAATTTGTTCATCCATCGTCTGGCGCTTTGAAGGAATTTGAGCCTGAGGTGGCTCGGAGGCTTCAATTCCAGAACCAAGGCTGATCCGTCTACCAGGCGGATTCCACACATGCCGATAAAATCGCTGGCGTTTCGGAGATCTGGAGGGTACTGAGGCAACATGTTGTATGGTTATATTCCTTCTCCGTTAGGTTCAGTGGGACAATGGCAAACGACTCAGGTCACGGCTGAAGAGAACGAGAATGTGACAAGGGATTGGGTGTTACTCCAACTCGACGTGAAGTCATCCGTGATGTGCGGAGTTCATGGCAGCAACTCTCTTGGCCCCCTGGCACGCGTCCCGACATTCTACAAGGTTAAGTTTTGGACATGAACGTAGTCACAGATTGGTATGACTGGCTTTGTCTTGGCTCATGTCGGCAACAATCTTAACTGCTCCTGCACCACGATTTTCTGGAAAATCACTCGATTGGGTAGACAATTGCCATGCTGAGGAAGGTCCTGCGGACCCTGCACGACAGGCTGTCGCAGGCCCAGACAGCCTGAGAATTGTTCAAAGGCGATAAAATGAATCTTTTCCCAAAGGGAATCATCTTTACTATCAGATAGCAGAGTTGACATTTTATAGATATATGTGTGGCACTGCCTCACACGAGGTGACAGAACCCCTAGTGGCAATATGAGACACAGCCTACGGTATTTCATTAAGATTTCTTAACAGCATTGTATTTGGGGGTGATGAAAGTACTCATTGCACATGTCTGATCAAGGAAATCTAGGGTGTGCCCAGTGTTTAAAATGGTAGAGGGATGACAGAGAGAGGCGCTGAATAACAATGGGATGTGATAACGATCAACCACTCACCTACTGGCAGCAAACGATCGGCCCAGGGCTAGACATGACCTCTTGTTCGGTAACAATATTCATTTCAACAGAGGTTCACTTACGTTCACACTGTTGCATGAGCCTTGCGGATAGTGCATGCTTGCGATATTCCTGAATTACAAGCACGTTCTATGGGTGACATTGGCCCGCTACCATTCATAGACACCACGATGTGACCGTCGGACCCGCAACCAGCGCAGGCAATGATGGAACTGCGACTAAGTAAGGGTATTAAAAATCAGACTGCGCATTGTTTCGGAAGCACCCCTTTTCGATATGTCCGGTCAAGCTGCAGAAGGCCTATTGGGTGTGACAGAACCATCATCAGTGATGTAAAGTGAAGGCCCACCAGTTCAGGCGGAGTGATGGTATGTATTGTTCTGTTGCCATCAGCCACGCCATGTGTGTGTGAAATGGTAATGCAGCCGTTGCTGCAGCTGAAAAAAATGCGGAATGTTATCTAGGGGTTTTGAATCGGATAGTCATTTAACCATACCAAAGATGAACATCAAACGACTCACAACGTATGAAGAACTTCACTAGACTGAGAAGTAATTGACCAGACGTAATCGGTTGACCTTCAACGAAATCGAATTGACAAAGATGGGCAACCATGCATGTCATGAACTTGAAGCCCACCGAACATTGTTCGATGTCATACCAGCGATACCATGCACACATCGGCAGTAACGCGGTTAAAGCTGGTGAATAGGGAGAAAGAGGGCAATAGCGGCGGAACTCCAGTACGTGCGCAAATGCTTCAATGAGGATGAAAACCTCTTTTGGAGTATATGGCTTCGTTGCCTAGACACGCCTGCGATACGCTTACTCCACGAAGAGAGGTAGGGAGGCCATAGCATTCGCATATCTTGCCGATGCACAGTATTGTGTTGGAAAGGTAGGTGCACTGAAAGAAAGCCAAGGGAAGACAATTGAGGGTGACACATGGCAGGTGTCAGTCAATTGCTTGAATGGGGCCGTCGACTTACTTTATCTGATCCCACTTTAGACAACTAAATCGCGTAGTTCGCCAATTTTGTTTTATCAGTATAGTTACTAAGGAGCCAAGCCGTGGCCCTGCCAACGACCAGAGAATCACTTCGTTTCACCCGCCGGGCCGGATTAACATCAGTGCAGGAAATACGGCGAGGCAGGTGATCTGGAGTGGCTAGTATGCGCCATCGCTAGCTTAGTCATACAGTCACATGACACTGAACAAGTGACTTAGATAATGTCGAAAAGCCCAACTGACTTTAGAGAAGAGGCTGACAGAGGCGCAGGGGCATATAAAAGTATCGCCGAGAATGATCTGGATTACCCGTTTCTCTTCTTCAAAGCTAGCTGTCCGATCTTCTGCCATACCATTCTCAACGAAAATCGCACCTTTTTCTCCGTTGTCCTCCGCTCAGCGTGCGTCCTCGCGACTTTACCAGGTAGCGTGTCCAAATCCACCACCACTTGTCGTATTCTTCAGTCTCACTGCCTCGTAGTTGTCAAGATTTTCCACCTCCTCAACCAAGATGGCTCCGGTCGATCGCCCACAGCACGAGCGCTACGATTATATTTGCATTGGAGGTGGTAGCGGTGGTGTTGCTTCTTCAGTAAGCCATCTTATGGGCTCTCAACTCTCAACTCTGAACATTGGCTCTCCCCATAGCGTCGCGCGGCTCTTTACGACAAGAAAGTTGCCCTTGTCGAGACTGGCCGTCTGGGCGGTACTTGTGTGAACGTTGGTAAGTTGTTCTCGCTGCCTGCAACTTGCTGGCGAGCTCACAATTCGATGATTTGAAGGGTGTGTTCCCAAGAAGGTGCGAACATGTTTATGATGTCATTTTGAAATCATGGCCGACTGCTTTCCAAGATTATGTGGCACGCCGCCGACCTGGCAGATAAATTGCGCCATGCATCCGAGGGTTACCGTTTCCAGGGGGTTCCGGAGCCAAAATTTGACTGGGCGGCCTTCAAGCCCCAGCGTGACGCATACATCCACAAGCTGAATAACATCTATGAAAACAATCTTGAGAAGGAGAAGGTGGAGTATCACACTGGGTTGGCGCGCCTCACATCCCCTACCTCGGTCGAAGTCACTCGTCCAGACGGTCAGAAGTATACGCTACATGCAGATCACATAACGATCGCTACTGGGGGGCACCCGACGATTCCATCGGATGATTCCATTCCTGGAGCGAGCCTTGGTATCGATTCCGATGGGTTTTTCGATCTCGCAGAACAACCTAGGCGTGTTGCCATTGTTGGTGCTGGCTACATCGCTGTCGAATTTGCGGGCGTTCTCAACGCACTTGGTACTGAGACCCACCTTTTCATCCGGCATGACAGGGTTCTACGCACATTCGATCCCATTTTGCAAGATACGTTGACGCCGTGGATGGAACACACTGGAGTCAAGGTTCACAAGCATTCTGTAATCAAACGCATAGCAGGAGAGAAAGGAAAGACCCTCACAATCCACTATGACAACGGGCAGACTATCGAGGTCGACTCCTTGATCTGGGCAATTGGCCGACGCGCTAATACGAAGGGCCTTGGACTCGAAGAACTTGGAATCAAACTCGACAAGAAGGGTGATGTCATCGTTGACGAATTTCAGAACTCCACAGTGTCAGGAGTCTATGCGATTGGTGACGTGCAAGGGAAGGCCCTGCTCACTCCTGTCGCCATCGCAGCCGGAAGACGATTGGCCAATAGGCTTTTCGGTCCCGAAAAGTTCAAGGGTGATAAACTCTCATACGAGAACATTCCTACTGTCGTTTTTTCGTGAGTCGATTTGTCACATTCGCAACATGGTATTGAGATGGCACAGACACCCCACCATCGGCACTGTGGGTCTTACAGAGCTAGAAGCTCGTGAGAGATATGGCAACGATGTAAAGATCTGTACGTGGGAGGCGGTCCTTTGCGAATCGCTATTTCTGATTTTATTTTAACCTCAGACAAGTCCTCGTTCCGCGCGCTGTATTTCTCTCAGATCCCAGAAGATCACAAGGAGCCAACAGTTTACAAGCTCATTGTGGTGGGTGAACAGGAGCGTGTTGTTGGTGTTCATATCATCGGACTTGGAAGCGACGAGGTCTTGCAGGGTTTTGCCGTAGCAGTCAAAATGGGCGGTACGTCCTAAGGTTCTGAGGATCGTTCACGCTGACTGTTGGAACTAGCACTCAAACGGGATCTGGATGACACGGTTGCGATCCATCCGACGTCAGCTGAAGGTTTGTTGAACAAACATTCTTTATTGTGATCGTTAGTGGCTGACAGGATCTTCCAAAAGAATTGGTTACTCTTCGTTAGATCACTTAGGCTACGGTGTTTACTCTTTGTACCAGACTGGGAATTATCACCACATATGCCATGTTTTCCCGATGCCAATTCAGCTATCTGTTCGAGTGTTGCAAAGTGAATGATCTGGGAAGTCTTGCAGGTTTATACATAGATCGCATCAATTGGGACTCCCAAATGTCATGTTTTCGGGATTCATGTGACACGCGAGGAGCTCGCTCAAAAGCTGTAATTGACTCTAGCCCCAGGCTCACCTTTGATCTACCGAGAAGTTCCTAATGTTTGATTATAGAAGAACTGGAGAAACGCTGCGTCAGCGGTAAACATCATGCCGGTGTTATGTCAGTTCCGGTGCAGAATATCGTATAGTTATGTTCTACAGGTGGCCTGCAAGGCGTGCACTCCTTTGACGGACTTGGGAACGGCAATCTTCGTGGTGCCCTTACCATCGCAATACTATACCTCTCGTGTCACCCTCATCAATATGCAAAAAATGCAGTCTGTAATACGCACGTACAGCTGTGATGAGAGCACTGGACCAGTGGAATGGCAGTCTAATGCCACGACATAGGCACACCAACGTTGATCTGGCGGCGGTTGCAACTCTGAGTCCTATCACGCAGTCCGTTAATCGTGCTCCAGAGCGGACGGGTCTTACATGCACGATGGATGGCCGCTTCCACATGCAGGTCATTCCGCAGCCCGGGATCAGGACAACGCATCTCCTGTACGTGGGTTGCGTCGAGAAGCTACTTTACCTGTGCCCTTATCAATCAGTATTACTGTAGCAACACACGCCGCAAGACCGGAATACGCACTCTACCAACCCGGCTGGCGACGTGCTCGACATGCTCGACTGTGCTAGTTACTTGTTCCGACTAAACACCAACGACCCGACTTGTGGGAAACTGTGAGTCTCCGAGCGCGCGTCGGAACGCAGTCCATCTGACGGATGAATAAGTATACTTTGTCAACGGGAAATTCTGCAACCGTGGTCGCACATCATGCACTGGAACACACTTCTGAACCCGACGCTGTGCAGTGTCGGAGATGTCGATGAGTCGCCATCGATGAGGCGAAGAGGTGTAGCGCCACCAAGTTACGGGTACGTGGTGCATACGCAACGCAACGAGATCTTCGACATTGCCATGTCTTCGTTCTCCGGACTCCCTGCCTGTTATGCGTACGCGATGCTGGTGCTGTCTGGAGTGCCGGTGTGCTTAGTCAGCCGACGCGCGTATGGTCGGCAGAGGAGGGATACTAAAAGCGAGGACGAGCGCGTTCGTTGGCCATGGCTGCTGTCTCGCACGGCGCACGCCATCTGCGGAGGGGCGTCGGTGTCCCCCGTTTCTCGAGCTCTGTCGTCTCTCACACCCGCTCTTTCTTCTCCCGTCTGCTCTCCCACCTCCCCTCCCCCACCCCCCAGCCGTCTCTCGTCCGTCCTGCCCAGCCCTCCAACTTCCAAACCATCAACGCCCGGTTCTCTCTCCCCGTAAAACATGCCCTCTCTCGGCCCTTTTCTCCCCCTCGCCTCCCCAGGCCGCCCTCCGTTCCCGCGAATGTCACCCAGCTCGGCCTTGGATCGGCCCGTGCATTCCACTCGGGCCGGCCCGTCTTCCAGAACATCATCGACAACGTCCCTGTCGCTACAAGGGCCCTGTGGGAAGCCGAGTGGGATGTCAAGTTGAAGAAAAAGGAGGCCCGTAGATTGCGCCGCCCCACGAAGAACCACGCAACCTCGAAATCTCACGAGCTGCTCAAACCCAACCCAAAGTCTCTCATTGACGAACCCCAATCTCATACGTCGTCCGAGGTCGACGTCTATTTCCCCCTCCAACTTACCTCCGTCGTCACTACTCACCTCCTCGTGCCTCTTGCGCCTACCCCGACCGCTCGACTCCCGTTGTCAACCCGCTCAGACAGTAGCGGTGCACACCCTCTGCTCCCAATCTCTGACTTGGCGCATATACACACTAGCCATCGACTACACTCCTTGAGGGTGTCCACCTTGTTTGCCAGACTTGACGCTGCAAATGTCTGGGATGATCCCGGGATCAGCGTGGATGCATATGGATTTGGGCCGCCCCATCACACAGGCGAGAAGCAGTGCACCGCTCTTCGTGTCACCTTCAGAGGCTGGAGTGCCCCCCGTGTCCGTCTTATCCTTGGTGACACGACAGACGAGTGGTATTCGCTCCAAGAGATACCGTCCGATCAACACCCCACTTCGCCCCCTTTCCCTAATATACAGCACGACGCGCTCGGCAGTATGCGTTCTGAGTCGCCCTCCAGCGAGGGGATTGACTTGGGTTGCACCTCAGATATTAGCGTGGACGATCAAGATGATGTGCTTTTTCCATCATCTATCCGAGCCAGTGTAAGTGCACAGCACGATCTCGTTTTCCCTTCTCTCGATCTTTCCTCTGCATCTTCGGACGCTGCGAACAGTCTTCCGCCTCCACAGCCAGTGATGTATTTGCGCACCGTCTCGGAGTTGATACATGATGCGGAGCAGTCGAGCCTTCCTTCCGCCAGCTCTTCGACGGATGGTTCATGGGAGTCCCTTTGTTTGAGCTCGTCCTTTCTTAAACATATCGAGGAAAGTCATCAAAGGGAAGTTGCAACTTGAAAGCACATGTAACAGGTTTTCTACACGCCCTTGTTCGGTTTCCCCCCTTTGTATGATATGCAAGTTGCGCTCGACCTATACACGCGATTTTGGCTGAATCACTGTGTTGGTAATTGCCGTACGTGCCCGAGAGTCGGGTTGGTCGCCCATTACTACACAATCAAGATTGCTGTGTTTACCAGCCAGCTCCCTTCATCTGCGTCCATCATCGAATGCAAGATACAGCGACGCACGGTCGTCTTGCAACCATGGCCACCGTCCGCAATGATCGCTCTTTGCATTCTCCCTTTTATTCTCGCTCACCCGCTTGGCCTGTCCCCACAAATCCAGTCGCACAAGAATGGTGTACCTGCAGTACATCGCTTCCCTCTTCCTCGCCACGATCGTCATGGCGGATTACTACGTCGACAACGCGAATACCTCTATCATATACTCCATGGCACCTAGTCAGTCAGGACAAGGCTGGCAAATATTCTCAGTCAGTTCCCAGTCCCTTGAACTTCGCTTCAGCAACTCGACGGGAAACCACACTATGCTTCTCGATGCTTCGCACTGCTATGATCAGAATTAGTGCGTCCTCATCTTTCTGTTCATAGCCTTGTCCAACTTCAATTAACAACAGTGCTCGTAAGCTGTCGTCCTTCCTGCCTTGCCGATTGTATTGATTTCTGCAGTCGGAGTATGCGGTATAAATGACAATTGTCAAGTCCAAATACCTTTTAGGGGTACGCAGTCCCGGTTCATCGCCGTCATATGCCCTCACTGTCCGTCTTAGGGTCCGGTATCACGATGTATGTCTTCAACGCCGGTCTTTCAGGCATGACAGCTAGTTTTTCCGTCGATGGCGGTGACGCTGTCTCCAATTCTATCGATGCCCCACCTCCGCCGACTTATCAGGTGTCAAATGTGTCCCTGTACAACATCCAGGGTCTCACAGCCGGCAACCATGTCATGCTGATGACCATGTTGGATTGGAATGGGTCCCCCACTTCAATGAAATTTGATTATGCATACATCAATGAGACGTCCGCGGAGCTCCCTGCGACAACCTCATCCACATCCTTTGTGCGGTCCACGACATCTCAGGCGTCTTTGCAGACGCCAAGTCAAACATCTCCAGGAAACCCGTCGACTTCCAATAAGTCCGATACTTCCTTTCCTCGATGGGAAACGACCGATACCATCCTTTTTTCTGTCGCAGGTCTAATATTGGGGCTATTATTGGGGGTGTGGTGGGAGGGTTGATCGGACCCACTGTCGTTGCGATCGGCTGTTTCTACTTGCGTAAGCGCAAGCACCGAGCCCAATCCTCACCGGAATCTACTTTCCAAGTGAATCCGTTCGCACCAGAGTATCCCCACAGTCCCGCACCTCCCTCCGTCTCTCCACTTGTGCGTTCCGCGATTCTCCGAGGTGCGCTCGCAGCCGCAGCTGGGACCCAGCCCCCTCCCGAGTCGATTCAGAACCCCCAGTCCATCGGGTCTGGAATGAACTCTCCTGTACTCCAACCGCTCCGTCGGCAGCGCTCGTCTATCGCCGATACCAACCCACACGCATCCCCATCAAGCACCTCTGGAGTAGCAGGTTTGGAAGTGTCACCTTTATGCCCCCAATGCACACTGGCCCACAACCTGACAGCGGCACAGCGCGAGGCCGTTAACTGGCTGCGAGCGAGCAATGTCCCTACGGACGCGATCGCACGTGTTATTGAAGGATATATAGATTCGGGCATTCCGGCGGGTGAGGGGAGCAGCACGAAGGTGACGTGCGGTGAGAGTATCCTCAGTGCGTTGCCGCCCCCAAGTTATCAGACGCGGGATCGTTAGCCACAGCGGATGAACGGGACGAAGTTTACAATTTGTAGTTTTATCTTGATGTATAACACCTTACCGTTCTCCATGCTGGATCATGGAGATTCTCTCCCGCATTAAACCTATTGGTTTTCTGGCCTCGGCGAGTCCATCCGATGGCCAGAAAATCATTCCGGGCTCAAAGAGAATTATTATGCAATCGTCGTGTGTATCGATCATTGCTCAGCGCTCAGCGTTCATGGGGCGCAGTCGGTGCCAGCCTTGTCCCTCCCGTCCACGCTAGCGTGTCGGTCGACAAGCATCGCACTTGATCACTTGATCACCCGAGTGATCATCGTTGCGAGAACGTCGGTGCGATGTAGCCCGTCTGTCCGTCGACGACGGCGACGTACCTTGGTGAAAGCTCGACGGTAAACGGCTGGTTTGCGGCTGTGGTAGCGGCGACGCTGTGAAGTGGTGTCGACGTGTCATCAGAGTGAGGACGGATCATCTCGGGACATGCCTGCGGCGCCGTGGCATCCAAACGAACCCAAGGATACTAGCCATGATGAAGGCAATCACACCGCCGACGATGGCACCGACACCAATGCCGCGTAGGAAGATGGCGAACAGCCATTCTGGGTTTGATGGAGCAGTGATCAACCCACTGGCACTGCAATCCTGTAAGACGATGCATCGTATAAACAAGCGTCGTACCGATAGGTGGAAGGTCGTCGAAAAAGTAGCCCGAGGGTGCAAGGTCTCGGCGTTAGTTGCCGATTGTCAACTCAGCATGGATACATGGGCGATGCCGTGCGCAGGTGCGGAAGGTGTAGAGAGCAATCTTGTTCAAGCGTATGTGATGTAGTGTTGGGATTGACTTCTACTGCGCCGAATCTGTAGGCAAGGTCAGTGACCCTACGGCCCTGTCACTGACAGCGCCAAGGCTCTGGCTCTGTTCTCAGGCTCGAAGAGTAGGTGCCAGTGATCTAGTCCAAACGGATGATGCAAAGACAAAGAGGGAGTCAAGGTGCCTCTGGAGACGGTTGCCTTTCCAATGTCTCCGTAGAGTGGAACTGCGGGCGATGTAAAACACACGATATGTACGGATAGGTGGGAAGCAATGTTCGCCTTTACTTGATCCTACAACAACATCAAAATGAAGTCGTTTTTGTGCTAGAAATATGTATGTACATGCCTGTGTAAAGAGTCCAAGCACTGCGGTCAGCTTCGAGGGGATTGCTGTGATGCATTTGCCAGACTTGTTCCGGTTATCGCCTTCATTGAAGCAACGGTACTTTTCATATCGGACACCCGTCCGCCCAATTCGCACCGCTCGCTACATTCTTGTTGGCGTGTCTACTTACCTCTTTACAAACACAACCCGGATACACCTCAAACACCCGGAGTGTCCACACACAGGACCGGGGTTTACTTAGTAGCTCCCTTCAATGTTGTCAACAACAGTGCTTTCCAAATCTGGATAGTTTATTAGAGCACTGGTGGCAGTACGGTGTCATTTTGCTACGCACATGACGCCCTGGTCCTCGTCCGTCGCTGGGTATCTGCCAGTGAGCAGTTCCCCGGATTCACGGTCTCCAAAGTCTCGGTGGGCAATGCTGCGGCTTGCTCGAGGTGGCACCACCTCGTTCGCCTTGATCGCTATTGCCCTGGTCACCGGCCTGTTCGGTGGATACGTACTGACCAACACCGCGCACAAGACCGAGCTTTGCACCTTCCCTTTTGACACACCCAGTTACCCGATCGACCATGCTGACCCCAAGGCTGCCTCTTCCCAAAGTCCCACCCAACCACACCCATCGGCTGACGCGTCGCTGCTGGTCAGCGATGACCTGGACCTCGAAGCACTGCGCTCCGCAGTAACAACGACGAGAGGATTCTACGCTCGAGATTACAGCATGGGTCTAGGGTGGAACAACGTTTGCTATTCCGCTTGCCAACAGGTTTCGGCGCTCACCTACCTCTAGATGCGCTATATCATCGAAACCGCTCTTTACCATGGATCACTGCTGAACCGCACCGTCATAATACCGTCATATATATACGCTCGTTCGTGTGAATTCGAAAAGTGGGTCGTCCCCCTTGTTCTCAAGCCTGTGCTCATCTGCCGCACAGCGCCGTTTGCGCAGCTTACTCCCCAATGGTTAATCGAGGCGACGCTATCCATTCAGACGAGTGGCGACAACTGCCAGAAGAACAGCAGATGGGTTGGCGGGTGCCTATGTCCGCTATGCTCAACCTCACGCACCTCCGACGCTTCCAGCCAGTCATCACTGTTGCCGAGTACCTCCGCCTTCACGACCTCCCAGAGGATCTTGAGCTCAGCAACGGCCAATGGGACATACAACAATACCACCAAAACTCGAGTGTATACGATACCCATCCCCCCAGCTTGCGCATAATCGAAAACGGGTGGTACGACCCTCAGGGCCTAAACCGCGTTGATGTATTGCCCGAGGAGATGAAGTCACGTGGTCAATGGGACCCACATCTTGGCGATGCGGGCAAGCTCGAGAGCGGTAGTTGGCCCAGTCCATCCAAGACGGAAGCATATTTAGCCCTCGAACGGTCACTCTCAGGAAGACAATACGTTCTGAACTTTGACAAGGCTCGTCAGATACTTCGGAGTAATGGGATTCGGGGCCTGAACTCGGACGAAGGCCTCACCCAGTTCTTGGTAGACAATGGCTGGGAGGTCCTGTACACATTCGAGGGAGCGTAAGAATTCGGTCCTGATACTCGTTCTGCTGACCCACGAACCGCAACCCAGCCTCGGTATGGATTATGTCAAGAACGTCGTAAACCCAATAAAACAAGTCGCTCCCCGTGACTCGATTCACGGATTTGTGGACGACTACCACCATCTTACTGAAGATGTTCTCCTCCTCAGAGGTGAAGTCCACTACGAGCGAAAGCCAGTAGGTCATGCACAGTGTTCTGGATACGTGTAGCGCTCATTTACTCCGAGGCTAGTTTGCGATTTACCTCCACATCCGGTCGAGACTCTTTTGCACGACTTGTATTGTACCAGATACGTCACACTGACAGCGTCATAGAGCTGTCCGCGACGATGGCTCGACGAATGCAAGAGCTTGTAGGTGGGCGAATGTGGATGGGCGCCCACATGCGGCGTGGCGATTGTGAGTTTTATTCAGCCCCGTAGTGGAGCGTATACCTTATCCTTGCGCTGCAGTTGTACGCTATAATTGGGTCATGCAAGCAGAGTTTGGAGATCACCTTCAACGGATCAAAGATCACTTGGACAAAGGCAGAGATGTCCTCCGTTCCATTACACCCGAATCTCTGGGCACCTACACCGTCCCTGATGTTGTAGTTAATCCCAACTACGTTCGACACCCTCCGCCGAACAAGGGCGACTTGTAGGTGGTGGTCCGTAGCCCTCGCTCCATCTGATTCCAGATTACAGGATCTACATCGCCACTGATGAGCGAGATCCGGGTAACCTTGCCTATCTTCGCGATCACGGCGTGGTCCGAGCTCCCGACCTCATCACGATTGAGGACCGCAGACGGTTTGGCTGGCCGCTAATGATAACAGACGTACTCGGTATTGTCGAGCAAGAATTGCTTGCACGGGGAACCTTCTTCTATGCACATGCCCTCAGTTCTGTGGCAGGGGGAGTCATCAACATTCGTGCTGTGAACGGTGCCGACCCACGGACTGGACAAGTGGACTGATTATAATATATTGTGGGCTTTTTTCTGTTGCCTGAATTGGCAACTTGATCTACTATCTTCCTCCCGTACAGTGCTAGTAACTAGGTACTAGCGCCAAAATACCATGGATCCTGGACACTAATACCAAGGTCTGATCCCTGTAAACAGTTCATGATGTCCGCCGCCACTGTTGAACGTTGAATCATTAGTTCGGTGAAGTTGTGGTTGTCGGAAGCCTCAATTGAGGTAGGTCTCGCGATACGCGCCCACGTACTCTTTGCGAAGCTGGAATCCTGTTCCGAGATAACCGGGAAACTAGTCCAGAGCTTGGAGTGATTCTGTATCCACTTCATCTACAACCCCTACCTGGTACTATCAAACCGCGCGTCGTATGTCCTGTCCTCACTTTCTTCCGGCCCCGGAGTCACTTGCCTTATTTCCCTCGACAGATCTCTCCGTGGGACGCCCTCCACTAGGGAAACGCACAAACGGTACTCTTCGAAAAGGTTGCATTAAAGACGAGGCACGATATCCTCACGACTCACTGTGGCGCAGGTGCGCGCCCACTGGGCTCACGAAGGCTGCACGAAAGCGAGTGATGACATTGGGACGTTCAGGTTATGAACAGCGCATCCCTCGACCTTAGTCCATAGTATGCTTGATCTTACGGACTCGGCAGGCTCGTAGTTAGCCTGTCAAACGAGACTTGCGATCCAGCGGAGCAGTCCGAGATACTACCCAGCGATCACCCGACCGACTTCTTTCCGAATCTGTCGTTCACACCTCAAATTGTCCTCTCGCTCGTCATAATGCCGTTGGTCTCACTCAGCACGAATGCCAAGGTAGCTCGGGTTGCGGCACTTCTGAAACATGACGCTGAACAGCATTAGCTCGCTTCCGAGGACGCCAAGAAGGCGTTCACCGCCGATTTCTCCAAGGTGCTCATCGTCACGACAGGCTCTTTGACAAGATGTCGTAAACTTGTCAAGGGACATTGACGAGTTTTCTAGTTTTGTGCGAATACGATCGGGAAAGACGAGTCGTACTTGAACGTCGAGGTCTCCTTTAACCCCTATCTCATGTTTGGGGGCACGTTCGAGCCTGCGTTCATGCTCAAGATCGTTCGTGTTCTGCATCAGCCTCAAGGCATGTTCGCCGCCCCGCTGACACCGCCCCGCGCTCGGACAGGTGAGCCTCGGTAACACCACTCCGGCCAACTCGCAGGTGTGGGCTAGAGAGTTCTCGACTTACTTTGAGAAGAACCTGGGCGTGCCATCCAATCGAGGTCTTATGTGAGTCGCGTGCCTGATGTTGGGCCACACTAATCGTTTGCACCACACCTAGGGCTTTCACGGACCCTGGTCCGGCGTTCCTCGGGTAGGTGGCGCCGGCCAGCACCACAAGTATGGAACTCGCTCAACAAACCTTCTCTAGGATGAACGGAACTACAGTCGAAGCTTTGCGAGCTGCGTCGGCAAAGTGAAGTGCGATTTTCTCCGTCAAGCTTGGTGGGCTAGTATTGCTATGGGTTAGCCAACCAACCCGTTCGGATGCACAGGTGGATTCCCATTGCGTAATGTTCTGGCGGACATGCAAGCCACGTGTGTATGTAAGTGGTGACTTGAATGTATTGTATGGTCCGAACCTGTCCGTATCGCCCCCATCAACCATCTGCCTATGCTTGCCCTGAAAGTGGGAGACGTGGATCCAAGCCAGTGGTATGTGTGTCAACCCGGTCCCACAGATATTTGTCCCGCTTGATGTAGTGGTCCGGGATTCAGCCCACCTGCATCTCGCTTCCTCGGCCAACCATGTCTTAAGTATTGATATACATCTTCATGTTGTGATACGCTTCATCGAAACGAGGCCCTCGCACTCCATAAATCGCGATGGTCTGAATATCGGGCTCGTGGCATGAGTGTTCGGCTCAATCATCTAGCGCGGCCGCTGCGAACGATCCAACTCGAAGTCGAGCCTGATAGTCCTATGGTAGGTTAGGCGACGCTAGATCGGACAGACTGCGTCCTACGTTTTGCTCTGAAGGGCCCACCTTCTCCATGTCCTGTCGCACAGAGTCACAAAAATGAACCCTGGCGTCCTTCTGAGCGGGAGCGTACCCCTTCCATGGTGTCCTCCATAACGTCCTCGCTCTCTTCGATGGCCAGTTCAACGATCGGCGGGCTCAACTGTCGCCGCGACGTAGTCTGCGATTGAAAGCTGCCTCCCGATCGTGAATTTAGCCTAGTTCGTCGTTTGAACGAGGGTGTGCACGTCAAGCATGAACACTCACATCGCCACTGGTGCATAACAATGATCAGTACATCGGACTTTATGCGCGCAAAGCAAGCTCACAGAGTGTGTTGGTGTAGAGTTTGCTCTTGCACAACTGGAATGGCATCCTGAAACATGTCGGAGTGTGGCAAGGACAAGAACAGAGGATGTATTCACCAGTACAGGTAATCTCTCGCAGAGAGATAGGCCACAAGCATACCGATTTGAATGATTGACATCAAAATGGCCCGATTAATCGTAAACATGAACAGCGTTCTCAGTGTTTCTGATCGCCTGCAATCGAGCATCAACACTCTGGTGGTGCGTTCATCGGGAACCTGCTTACTTCATAGAATCAATGCGTGGGGGGGACAAAATGTAACATAGACAGGCCGATGCAAGGAGGTCTGATGCGAGAGCAAATGATTCTTCGATTATTACAAGCGTCTGAGTGAAACGAGCGCAGATGAGGTCGCAAACTCCCGACTCTTAACGAGCAGTAGACATGCCTGGAATAAAAACCGAGAAAAAGACAAGACTTCCCAGGTGCCTATGTAGGTGGCACGTACTGAAAAACAGTGCGGTCAGTTGCTTGCAAAACATGCCAGAGATTGCTCACCGATCCCCGTGGCTAATGGAGTGGTGTGAGAATCACCCCAATCTTTCTCGATCAAGTCTGGGCGCGCTTACCAAAGGCTATTAGAGCAAAAAGTAACTTTGACCAAAGTTAAATCTTATGCATACGATCTCATGTTACAAATCCACCCACCACAAGGGCCGGCGCGGTTCGTCCAAAGGGCAGAGCATCGACGACATTGTTAACTGCAAGATTTTCTTGTGGTCGGGAACTGGATTCGCTGGGATACGAGAGATTTGCATACCAAGGTAGACCCGACTAGCAAAAAAGACCTGGACTCTGCGAAACTCGTTAGCAGGACAGCCCTGCGAGACCGACGCACGTACATGGCGGTCACCACCACTGTAGAGCCGATCTCAACAGTCCACGAGCTAGTAAATTGATATCTCAGCGCGCTGTAGTAAAAACCCTCTGCCTGCTTACATGGGAACAATGCGCAAGGCCCCAACGACCCCGAAATTTAGAATCTAGAAAGAGATGTTGATAACACAAAAGTAACCGCTACGGTGGAACGAACAAAATAATAGTAAATAGTGTGTGCCATTAGAATGCTGGTTGCAGGATCAAGAATACTTGCGGAGGGTCAGAATCGTGCAGCAAGTAGGGGGATGAGGACGCTCGTACAGTAAAGAGATAACCTACAGACATTAAATTGGTCCGCCTGTGCTAGGACAGGAACGAGACTCACCAATGCTTTTATTGAAAACCGATCTTTGCTACTTTTAGTGAAAAAGAGATAACCTTGAACAAGCGAGATTCCGACAAAGCTGGCTGGTCCTCAGCATCCTGGGCGAGTGCCGATAGACGACTATACGCACGACGTAGATATGACGAAGCCTGCGTCAACCGAGTAAGGGAGATGATTAGCTTGTTGGAAAAACCATCAACCGACGGGGCCGCACTTACCCCAATACATAGCTGCATAAAATTGACTCACGGAGGTTGTGTCCCCACCAGCAATGACCACGGTAGCCATGACCGAGGTCGTCACCGCCAGAGTTGGTGAGGGATGTTTTTAACGGTGGAAATCGGAATCAGCAACCAAGGGGTGGATGGACGGATTCACGCCCCGAGGTACTCTAGGGCGGGGCGCAGAATGCACGAGTCAGGGCGGATTAGTGGCATGACTCTTCCGGGTTCACGCGCTCCTGAGCGTGTGTCGGCAACTATAGCACATCGTTACATACCGGACAAATTTAGAGCGCCTGTCAAAATGAGTATGCTGTCATGACATCGCCCATGTCGCACGCGGAACATACACTGGTATTCACCTGGACAATCCAGAGCTGAACACGAAGGAGACACGTTGCGGGCCCAGTCCAAGTGCACGCTGGACGTCTGGTTCGTCTATCCGAAGTGGGGCCGCCATCATGGGCAGGGAAGCAGGACGGCATTGACGCTAGGGCTTGGACTGCAGGTCCAGGTGTGATGGCATCAATCAATGAACCGTCGTGATTGATGAAGAGGCATAGTATGCATGACCTGCGAGGCGGCAGGAATTCTGGTTCAGCTGGAGCGGGCCACCTCCGCGATTCCGTGGACGCGACTTGGACGCTCCTCCTCGTCATTTGGGAGTCGAGGATGTGCGAAACCGACGGCTAGGGCGTGGAAACCCGCACTCAAGCACATCCATGCGTCAAGGTGGTTTTGGCGCGTCCATGCTGCTACTACACACTCTAACAAAGGACAGATGAGTCTGTATAAAAGCGAGTACGATGACATTCATGATGTGAGCCAGATCCCAATGTTCCCCTTGGCTGCCATGAAGGCGACCGGCGACCATCCCGGACCTGGATAATTATGACAATAATGGCATCGGTGCGGATGAGCTTCTGTAGCGTCCTGTGAGAATGATGGATAACCTATATGCCGAGATTGTTGATAGGGTAAGATGGGATGTAGAGAAGCTGCATCCTTGGCGGGAAGTGTCAATTCCAAGCCTTACTAGAAAAAGTGCGTTTAGTCTTCGTGGACCGGAACAACAATCGAGTGACTCGGAATGAGGGAGCCCAAGTACATGTACACATGCGTAACCTTCACCCATCGTGCCAAAGACAAACTTCCCAAACCCGTAAACCATTCACGGACTCCAAGTACTTGGACATATTTTGGCAGCTTGCTTGCGTCTCCAGTCGGACCCTGTGGACATTTATGTACCCTCACGGCAATTTATGAACTCTGGGAATGCTATGGCGGCAAGGCAGTGACCACTAACACTTACATACTACAACGTTTAGAACTCATGAACCGCTCTCCATTGAAGTGTACGTGTAACCTTGCACGAACAAGGCGATATGATTCCCGGAATGCCAAGTAACCACTCCAGTGTACATGTACGTACACGCTCGCTGGAATGTTCCCCTTGGACACAGGATTTGTGTTAGCCCCCACCACGTCAAGGAACTTACTAACATGATATTTATGCAAAATTCCCCAGGGTTGAAAGCCGCGAGACCCGTGAACGCAACTGGACAGTAAGCGGAAATATCTCTGTCCTGGATAATCTTCGATTCAATTGGGAACTAGCACTCGGACTAGGGGTGCTTCGGAGGTAATGACCAGCTGGATTCTACTCCAAACCACATTGCTGGTGAGGTGAGTGTGCGTATGGTCGCGGAAACTTATCATCCTTGGTAAGGGACGGAAATTGTGAAATATGTACGCCTTTACCCAGACTCGCCCCTGGTTTTACACACTACACAGCCATGTACCCCGGGCCGCAATGACTTTGACAGTATCAATTGCAGAAGATTCAACTTGAGGTTGAACGTCATGCATCGCCATCAGAAGGTCCCAGATTGTGCTTATCCAAAGCTACAGGAGCTTGCCAAAGGACAGCCCATAGACGAATACAAGTTAATCGGTTGGTTAACGAGTCAACTCGAACGATAGTACACAACTCCTACCCATTGTCTTATCCTCCTTCCGAACCATGTTCCTGACGACTGGGTAGCCCCGTAGACGATTCTACCAGGGCATTCATGTCGCGGGATTTTGCAATGGCATCGGATAGCTTGGCCAATGAACCGATGCTAGTATCCCCAGTTCCTGAGGTCTCTTGCTTGACTTTGGTCAACAGCTGCTTTGTCGCCCAGTCAAGGTATCCTGACTTGGTAGTCTCCCATGGTCTCTTCCCAGGATCTACCAAAGGCAACTGAGTAAACGCCGCAGTGGATTCTGGCGTGAGGGCGGGGAGAGATGAAACCGCCAAGAACATGTTTTCCAGCTGGTCAGGGACCTGACCAAGCTCGCGTAATTGGGATGACTGAAGGAATGAGAGTTGATTTTGGTGTTTTTCGCTTCTAGCAGCCAGACCTGCGGACGTCCTAACAGACCGCGCCAACAAACGCTTCAGGCGTCGTTGCTGTGAGCACAAGTAAATTGCAAGTTTCACGAAACCGATCGTGTTGCACTTGCCGCATCGATTTTCCCCCGCAGTTCATCAATCTCTGATACGAGCTCGGTCTCTCTCTCTGGCGGACACGCCAGATTGAGCCCCTCTTGGTGAGGTACAACAATGGGTAGATCTGCAGGGATGGCGAAGATGTTGCGCAGAGACCAGGTCTCAAAGAAGTCAAAGGCGATGTCTGTATGATACTCTAGCAGAGTTTGAAACGCGACCAGCCCTTGTTCGACTTCTTGTGTGCTGTCCCATTCTTCGCTGACTCTTTGTTCGCGGTCAGTGGCCCAGCGGAACAGGAATTCCTCGAGACCATCAACGGCGTTGGTGATAGCTTCGTTTGCGAAATTGATAATATCGTCGAGGAGAAGCTGGGGTGAGAATTGAAGGATTTCGGGGAGCAAGATGGAGGGTACGGTCGGTCCCTGCGCGCACATCGTGGATGTATAATACAAGCACACAACGCGTCCGAGTTTTCGCGTTCCAACCCAGACCCTGCTCAAACGAGTGCCACCACCGACTAGCTGGACTACCTATTTCTGAGCGCTGATCCCACGAGGACATCAGTTCTGGCGCAGTTTCTGCCATGGCTCACAGTGGTTGGACCGTTGACTCAAACGAAGCGCTTGTGCTCTCCCTGGGTGAGTAGCAAGCAGCCACTAGTCCAACACACCAGGAATTCGTATGGCTGCAGTGCGCGCACAAGAAGACGAGCAAGGTCTCGCAGAAAGCGAGTCCTTTGAAGGATTCCGTCCAACATTCACGTATCCCGTGAGAGCATTCCTGAGACTCTCCAAATGCAATCCTGACGGGAACCAACTAGATCTACGGAGAAGACGAAAAGATATATGGCTACCAGGACCTTGTAATTGACGTACGGATGTTCTCTAATACCCTCTCCGAAAACGGTGCTCACGCCAGACATAGTTCCGTCTTGCATCCGGATCATTGGCACAATTCCTGTCAGTGCGCTATGCAGGGAAGCTTCCCGCATCGTCAACAGTAGATGACGTCGAGGGCGTTCTCAGCTCATTTATTCCTCCGGGTACGTATCTCTCTTGACAATGTGGGTGCGATCAGGATATGCATAAGCCATGCAGGTTATGACACGGAGGAAGACGCCTTTCGTGCTCGCGTCGAGCAAGACTCCATATCTTTTCGCCCCATTGGAAAATGCGTGCACTCGTATACGCGTCCTGCCCTCAACACGCCCTCGGGGGAAGTCAGCGTAGAGTATGAAGTATACCATGTAAGGTCCAACCTCGCATCTGTCTACTTGGGGTGACTGAACATGATAGGCTACCTTTGAAGATCCTGGTTTCCCGGAGTATCATAGGAGGATGCAGATATTTATATTACTATATATCGAGGCCGGCTCGTATATCAGCGAAGAGGAGGACGGCTGGGAGTTTACGGTATTGTTTGTGATCCGTTCTTATCACTACCCTGAACGTTCCTGACCGATGTCTGCAGATTCGAAAAGCGGAAGCGGAGGGATGGAACGGCGACGTATCACTTCGTGGGTTACTCGTCGCTGTACAACTTTTACTGTTTCCCAGAAAAAGTACGGTTGCGATTGAGGTGAGATGGGTTTTCTACATTTCATCGCTCGGATTCCGGCTCATCCACGAAAAAAGTCAGTTTGTCATCCTTCCGCCGTACCAGAAGCGAGGACATGGGTGTAAGTGCTCGTCGTTCAACTGGGACACTCTTGTACGCCAACGTTTTTCGTAGCCGAACTCTACTCCGCGATTTACAATTTCGTTCTCTCACGTTCTGACGTGTCCGAATTGACTGTGGAAGACCCCGCTGAGGCCTTCGAAGATCTGAGAGACCGCAATGACCTCCGGATGCTTCTCGCGAATGAACGGTTCATCGATGAAGGCTTTGGCGTTCAGAGTACGGCAGTTTCCCATGGAGGTGGCCGTGTCCGGAAGGCGAGGTCTCACGTGCGATCCGTACCAAAAAGCGGTTTAGGGGGTTCGAGAGGCCGAGGGAAAATGGGACCGCCCATAGACAGAGCGTGGTCCGAAGGATGGCGCAAAGATCTCAAAATTGCGGGCGTAAGTCTTTGTCGCTCCCTTCAATGGGTCCCTGGTGACCCGTGGTTATAGCGGCAGTTTCATCGGCTCGTGGAAATGCTCACCGTGTTGCATCTTGATCCCACGGACGTGCAGAGTGCGAGAGCGTTCCGATTACAAGTCAAGGAAAGGCTGTACCGCTTCAACTTTGTGAGTGAACAACCGTTCGCAGAGTGACGCTCTCATGTCTTGGTTTTATCACTAGGAAATCCTAGCTCAGATGGAGAAGGAGGAACGGCTACAAAAATTAGAAGAGACGTTTCAAAGCGTCCAAGAAGACTATAAGAGGCTGTTAGCTTTGATTTAACGAAAGTCATTGACACTCCCTTATGGTGCTGGGCCCCTGCTTGCACATGAATCCCATGCCTAGCAGCAGGGGAAAGTGGTATTAAGGATACAATAAATAACATGCAGGGCAAAGCAACCAGAAGTGGATACAGTCTAAGCATGTTGGATCACGAAAAGTTCAAGACACCGATCGTGTTGCCAAAACCAGCTACGCCTGACGAGTGTGACACCTGAAATGCTACTACACGCGTGAACGGTAGATGAGGATAGTCGGCTTGGTCGGCTGCCTTCGGCGAAGGGGATGATGAGAGAAAGGGACGACCCTCATTGGACAGAGAGGACATCGCAGAGCCTTGCAGAACAGAGGTAGCGAGCTCGTAGGACCAGCACTCCCATCGGTCGAGAACCGAGCTCGTCAGCCCAGGCGAACCTGACATCGGCGTTGAATGTAACATCGCAGGTTTCTTCTTTCCTTGCGAACGAGATATGCGGCGTATACCCACAACCTTGCCATTTCCCACAACATCCCATCCGCCCCGCTCGGTGTTCACTTCACCGGCTTTGACTACTGTGACACCACCTCGAATCGACGAGCGATCAAGGGGACCAAGAGTATACGCTGCTTCATATTCGTCCACCGGTGCGAGTGTATCGGATGGACGGCGCAGCGAGTCTTTCTCTGATGCCCTCCGAGACAGTATCCCGTGTCCGGAAACGGGAAACGAAGATGTATCCAGGTCGGACGAAGAGCTTGCTGACGAAAGTCTCCTGGGAAATGGGGATGAGGAAGCAACACTACTACTTCGCGAGCGCCGTCCTGAACTAAGGACGGCACCTGCTTGAGGGGTACTTGCAGGGCAGGAACAACGTCTCGACGGAGAAGGGAAGTAAGCTCGGTAAAAGGTTACAACGTAGCCAACGGAAATGGCGGCCACCAAGCTATCGATGGGAAGCTCTCCGCAAAAGTGACAGGTCTCCAAGCAGATGGGTGAAAATCGCAGTTGATCGATCGTTCCATGCGGCTCGTCGATAATCAGGAGGCACTCAGCGGAAGCGGCGTCCCATAATGAGATTACTCCTCCTTCTGAAACTACGCCAATGATGGTCTGCTCATCTCCTGCCAACTTGACCCGGCTGGCATGAACCTTTGCAACGCAGTCGGCCGGGTTGCCGGCAAGTAAGTTGAATCGTTTGTGAGTCGCATCTGGGGTGTCGCTCGCTTCAACAATTTCGACTGAACCATCGTCGAGGGAAAAGGCGGCGAGCAAAGGGCCCACCGGTCGTACTGGTAAAATGCTTGCTCGAACCATGGCTAACTGCGAAACGGGTTTGATGGAATACAAGGATGGATGGGGAGGAAACTTCGATTGCATGACAGCTCCGTTCCCGTAGCATACAAGAATGGCCGGGGGATCGCGTGGTTGCAGATTTGAGCCTACTTTCTGTTTTGGAGTAATCGAGGATGGACGAGCAAAATAGAGCTCTGTCACACCTGAGTGGTTATCCAAAGGTACCAGTGGTTCGCAAGGTTTGACATCTTTGCCCGAAATAGCATAAACACTGATGGCTCCCGAAGCATTACCGAACGCAAGGAAATCACCATCGTCGTCTAGCGCGAGGGCAGATATTGTTTCCATGGCAGACGGATTGTAGGATCTGATAACTACTGGTTCTGTATCCTTGACGCGCCAGAAGCTCACTTCGTTCTGTACCCCTACCGCTGCGATAGTGGACCCATTTTTGCTCGTTGTCAGTAGTTCCACATCCGTAGCAAATCCACGTGGCAACGTCGAGAAAAGAATGTGGTCTCCCAGAGGGGTTTCAGTTTGTTCCGGCACTGGCTTGGCGTCATCGCGGTTACGCTGAGCTTCCAATAGTTCGGCATCCTTCAGTAGGTAGAGCAGCAGCACGTAAAGAGGAAGAATTGTCAATGCCATCGGAGCTGGAAGAATTTTGAGGAGCCAAAACATGATATCCAATGTTGGTGTGGAAGACCGAAGGCTCTGTTGAACGCTCTGGCTGACCGTACCAGCCGGTTGGAAAGCGACAATGGTCGGTACCTCAATTCGCAAGTGAACGAGGGAATGTTCCTCTGGATTGAGCACATTCCACAGTCTCCGAGACGGATCCTGGGTTTGGTTAATTGGTTGCTTGGTAAACATGGGGAAGGAGGGTTGAAAGGTGGTACTAAGGTTGGTATCGTCGTATACACTAGGGCGGGTGAGAACATAGAGAGTGGCGGTGGTCGCTAGGAGCTGATATGAAGGTGAGTACCTCAAAACATCCAAACTAGAAAGGGCTTGCCAGTAAAAGACTGATATTTTTGATAGCGCGACCCTTGAGCATGACTTGGAGCTGATATGCAAATCGCTGCTGCCAGGAAGTAGGTGTCGACAAATGAGTCTCTTGTTGTGCGCCTGCCATGGCCGGGGTCAAGCTCGGGTTTTGTCTGATAAGTTCCTCCAGCTTTAGGCGGAGTGTCAGGGAACCAAACATCCACAGACGCATGTGGGGTTACCCACCTCCAACCGCTGGATATCGATCGAAAGCACAGCCAAGAAAAAGGTATGTGCTAGGAACCAATGAGCGACCAGCACCACCACCGCGAACGTACAGAACTGGGAAATGGAGCCAGTAGAAATCCGCGCAATGGTTCCTAGCACGCAGTTGTAACCCACGACCTTGAGAGTATTGGATGATCCTGCGCGACTCAAGCCTTCTGCTATTCTCTCTTTCACAGGAAGGGTAACAGACGTTCTCGTGACTGCATCAACCTAAGCAAAGGAGGTAAACCAGAGAACCCAACAGCAACCTGATTCTGTACCAAGTTGAACATGTTCTCTGCTCCGACAAATATGATGACTATTGGTAGCAAACTCCTGTTGTCTTAGCATGAGAATAAGGACTAACACAAAGAAAAAGTGTGAACGCACCAGGGGACCATGGTGACTTTGAAGCGCATGAGTGAACAAACACTGAGGCTTGTGATAGTACTAGCAGCGATCTCAACAAATGCTGTGAAGGTCAAGCCAATTCTAGTGTGGACACCATTCATGCGTTTCATAGACCTCCTGACATACGCAAAAAAAACTCCATATGCAAAATAAACAAAAGAAGAAATGGACGAGAAACCTTGCTTCTTGGAGAGTCCGTGATCATACTAACGGACATCAACGCCCGTCTTTAACAGGCAAAATAAGTTCAACTGACCTCAAGGGCGATGAGCGTTGGTTCAATTGTTTCGGTAAAGGCGTCATTGCCTTGGGTGAGGTTTTTCAGGATGTCCAGCCAATTGTCATGACTGGCTTTGTTTAAACAGTCGAATTCAGGGAAAACGAACGTGTGCACGAGGAATTTTGCCGAGTCGATGTTTGCGGTGCTTCTTTCGAGAGCCCGGCCAGCGAAGACCATCTGGGGAGTGATGGGAATCCCAGCCGCGGAAACACCGTCATAGTTTTTGAGAGTACTTGGGATGTTCATGTCCGATTGGAGGCGTGCTTCATCGTGATTCCAAAACGCAAGAGGACTGAACACGAGGCAGTCATTCGCAACTGCTTCAAGGCATGGCACCCCTTGGGACCTGATGCGCTCCAATATCCGTTCTTCAAGCTGCAGGGCGGACACTAGCGTTTGATTGGTTAAGGCACCAGCATCGTCAGCCGTGTTGCTGTGTATCAAAATGCGCTCCACTCGGAGGGTGCGGTCGGTGCCGCAGCGCGCACGGGTCAGCTCATCATCAAGTATTTGAATATTAGCTTGACCCTGCCAGAAGTCCTGGAGGTCACGGAGGGCGTCGCTACCGAAGGCGACGTAGTCAGCGAGGAACGAGTCGACAACATTTGATGTGGATGCAAGACGCGAATACGAAGGAGTGGAATAGTAAATGGCCAGTGCAGGATAAGACAAGGAAGTAATGACCACTGCAGACACGAGAATGAGACGGATTTGGTGCGTTGCACAATGACTGTGACTGCGTTAGGAAACTCAGGCATACACGTTTGAGCTGGCACGCACATTCCGAAAGACCGCAAGGCCGTGTCTGCGAGCGTCCGTAGTCGTTGACAGACAACGAGGGTGGATGTAAACAAGCCCGCAGTGTGTGGTGCCATGCGCGAAAGCGAGATGTTTGGGGACCGTTCAGGCCGTTGTGTGCATGCTATGGTGGTAGCGGTCGAGTTGTCGGCTGTCGCAAGCGTCAATGACGCAGACCATGGTCGCTGTGCATGCTTGTGTCACGTGCCTGCACGGAACCTTCTGTCGACTTTCGAGTGACTCACTCCCAGGCCTCAGAACAAATTAAATATATCAGATCGTGTAGTATATCGTTGTCCCCCAGCTTAGTGCTTGTTCCAACCACTTTTCCAAAAAAACCACATGCAAATGTCATCTCTGGGAAGCTTGCGCGAGTTGCACCAGCCCGTGGAACCGTGTACGATAGCTATCGGCATAAAGGAGGATAACAAGCCCACTGACAAAGTCCCTGACCGACAGAACCAGATCAATACAGGTTCCAGCAAAGAGCAGAAAACCCGAACCAGCTTCGCACTAAAGAGCGGATGGGATAGTCAATAACTTTTGGAATCCTTGTCTGAATGAGCGATGGCCATCGGTCACAAACAATGGCCTTTGGGTTTGTTAGCGCACGGAGACCCTCAGGACCGCCTGTGCTGGACGCTCAGAAATAGGTCGTGTGCCACATGGGTCCAACACATACCAAAACGTCCATAACCGCTTGCTTTCGTTCCACCAAAAGGAAGATCTTGACTGGAGAAAGACCGATCTGAGTGTCAGTTTATAGCGATGGATTATTCACATACTTCAGCTGCGTAGATCTATCAAACACATCGGCAGATAATTACCAATAAAAAAACTCACGTAGAACACCCCGAAATCGTTGATGGACACCATGCCACATTCCAATTCCCGAGCAACCTCCAGGCACAGATCTTGATGGGGCCCGAAAACACTCGCTCCGAGGCCATATCGGGTGCCATTCGCAATCTTGATTGCTTCTTCGATGTCGTCGTAACGTATGAGCAATGCAATTGGTGCAAATACTGGCTTGATTGTTAGCGTGAGAAGTTGGCTTCAGTCATTGCTCACGTTCTGTCTGCGCAATCCCTGACTTGGGATCGACATCACCGAGTACTGTCGCCGAGAAGTACGCATTGCCAGCTGAAGAAGCATGGAGATACTTCTTTCCACCGACACCCATCTGGGCGCCGGCTTCATGAGCTTCGAAAATGAGGTTTTCCAGTATGTCAAAACGATCGTTCACAAGCATGCTTCCACAATCGACCGTATTGATGTAACCTTCTCTCGATGGTGCCAAGACAGAACCAACCCGCAACTTTTTGGCTCGCTCTGTCAACGTTTCATACAGTTCATCGTATTGCTCGGAGTGCACGATCAGGCGCTCAATGCCAATGCAATTCTGACCGGCATTTTGGCTGACAAAAGTCAAAAGTGTTACAAACGGGCCACAATCAATCGAACTCACAAGATACCGCGCATCAAGATACTTGCCCACTTCTGGATGTCAGTGTCAGGAAGAATGATAGCGGGATCTTTGCCGCCGAGTTCTAGCGTTACAGGGGTAAGATGATCTGTTGCAGCCACGGCTACCTGTAATTTGCTAAGTAAATCATCGTAGACGTGTCCCGTTCGCACTACCTTGCGCCCAATTTCCTCAGAACCAATGAACGTGATGTGTTTAATCAAAGGTGACTTGGTTAATATCTCTGCCTTGTCAGGCCAGCAACAAACCGTCTGGAAATACGCTCAGAGATGGCCTATAAACGGAAGCGGTTCACCCACTTGAACTATATCAGCATCGTGGCCGCAGACTTCGAGTGCCTTGTGTATTGCCCCGACAAACCAATCAGTAGACCATACAACATGTTCAGAACACTTTAGCACAATGGCATTTCCCGCAAAGATGGATGCAATGATTGGTGACCATGCATTATGCAATGCTGCGGGCTGCTGTAAGAAAAAAAGGCGCGCCAGTGAGTATGCAAATGCACTCACGGTAATTCCAGGATACGATAGCACAAACCACACCCCTGGGCTCATAAATGACCTGAGACTTCTTGTAGCTCAACAACAGATTCGAATATCTCGTTTCGGTTCGTAAAGCACGTTCTCCGTGATTGATCAACCATTCTAGCTTCGAGCACGTCGCTATAATCTCGCCAAAGGCAGCATCAATCACTGGAGCGAATTAGTTCATTTATTCGACCATGTTGAAAGTACACTGGACTTACGAGTCTTGCCTGTATCGCGGCATGCGACCCTTGCGCATGCTTCCTGGTTTTCGACGAGCCACTTGAGTAAACTCCGCATCACCCTGCGCCGTTGAGCAAAAGTAGTTTCTGCCCACGAAACCTGCGCATGCTTCGCCCGCTGTATCTTCGCCTGGATTTCACGTTCGTTATCCGCTATGACCGTCTTGATATGTAGCGCGTTCGCGGGGTCGAAACACGTAATGTAATCTCTGCCACCCATAAAATGGTGAGGGAGCAGGTCCGGTTCGGTGAGATGCGATGTGAGGTTGGCGTTATGAATTCGCAGCGACTCCCACTGCGGGTCTGCAGCCTAGCAAGTGACCGACATCAGATGACTAGTATCAAACAAGGTTCGACCACATACTTCGGGAACGTTGTGTCTGAAAGGGACGGCGCTGTTGTGCGCCTTCTGGTAGCGATCAAAGACTAACCAGATACCAAAGGCCGAGAACACAGTGAGGAGGTACAAGACCTCGAGCACGCTAGCCCTTGGATCGTTTTCGAGCCATAGGTTGAGGGTGCGTAGGGGGTGGAAGATGGCATAAAGAAAAGAGGGCATCGCAGCTGCTGGCCCACTCGACGGCACAAAACCCTTGCGGCAGCTGGCAACAACTTGAACCCGAACCAAGCGCGTCCAAGTCCACGAAAATTCCCCAGAACGCGATCACGTGACAGTTACGCCCATGAGAAGATTGGATTCTACGATTTAGACGTAAAAGTGTCTGTGCGATGATTATGGTGCTACCGACATATCAGTGCTTTTTGTCTCTCGGGTGACCCATGTGAGCTTCGCGGATATGTCTCACAAAATTCTTTCGACCGATACAAGTAGTGCAATCAACCCAACGACACCCTATCATTTCGCGTTCATTGATGTTCTTGGTGCCATGAATGTCTCTGAAGTGAAGGTGAACGGTTTCGCAAAAAAGCCATTTGCCGCAGGCGTCAGATGCGCCTTCATCTCGCCACCCACAAAGTCCCCATGAACACGGATCCTCTAGCGCCGGCAACACCTGTATCACGGGTTTTTAATAGGGGCAATGCATTTAACGATGAACGTGTCTTGCTCACATCCTCGAAATCTGCACCGAAGCCACAGTGTTCACTTGTCTGCGAGATGCTTTAGAGTTCGGATAGACAGTAATAAGTGTCATGGCACGCACAGAGGGAGCAGGCAGGTGGTCGGTACTAGTAGGAGCTTCGCTCTCATGTGTCATCTCCTGCGAATGTTCAGTGATAGATAGCGTGTGGGGCAACTTTTCTACCTCGGGATCCATCATGAGATCATAAATAAATCCCATACGCAGGTTGGGGATCATGTCGGGTTCCAACTCCGGTCCCAGCTGGAAGAAATGGTCTGGGCACGGCGAAGACATGCGCTTCCTTGCCAACCTGTGAAGAGTTAGCACCTAGTCTTTTATACTCAGGTATTTAGCCATTGGAGCGTAGCGAGATAATACCCCCCGATGGCGAGTAGGAGGGACATACGGCTGCGGAGACAGGCTTGGAGGGCAGGGAGGGGATGGCTCCAGGGACCAGAAGACGGAGGTGTCGGGAACGGAGCGCACTAGGCATAGGGAGTGATTTTTGCTATCGCTGTTCGCCAGTGCGGTCGTCTCGGAGGAAAAAAAACGCGAGTTTTTGCGCCTCCAAAGGACCGGATACCGTATGCTCTTTTGTGAACCAAGCTCGGATCAAAGTGGGGTTCACAAAGAATCCAACGCTGCGCCAGGACATTGTCGTTGTGCCGCAGCTGACGTCCCACAAGCTGATAACCGTACACCCGACCTCCGACCTCCATCCGGAACATGCACGTTCGTTGCACCACTCCTGGAGAGGAATGGAAGTCAGTGAACACCTCCGCTGCCGCTAGGAGGGCGGAAGTAGAGAGCCGATAATGCTTATCAACGACATTTGATAAAATGGCCTTGGTTGGAGTGCATTCACAAGCGGGCGGATGTGGAGGGGTGTCTGACCTAAACCTAACTTCAAGGTTAACGTTTATGCTTGGCTGCCAAAGCCTGCCATGGAGCGCAGGCTTATCGAGTACTTGCCGGAAGTCGGCGTATCTCCTGGAGGGCACTAATGTGTCTATTCGATATATATCTTGACGGAGGTCATGGCACTGACGACCTATCATGAGGCTAACACAAAAGTGGACAGTTGCATCGCTGTGAAAAAGTCAGGCCCCCCAATATTTTTCATTGGCTACGCACAGAAGAGGTAATGCCTCAACAATAAGCACCGCAAAGCGCCAACTTCATCCATCCATACTCGTTTGAAGAGTAGTATCTCTGAACTTCTTGTTTCTGGTGTCGCGGGTACATGGGAAACGCAAGGACAGATTAATCGATCACGGCGCTTGATCACTGAGACGGGCGGCATCAAATATTCACGGACAAACCTTCACCAATTTTCCAGTCGTCTGGTCTGCAATGACTTCAAGGGTCCTCCGTCATTCAATGACCGTCTCCCAGCACAGCTGGGTCGAAAAACAATTAAGGTGCGTGTTCTCCAGAGTGTTGCCATGTCGAAACTACGCCTCACTTACTCATAAGCGGGCAACACGCGTGGCCAAGGTTCAGAGCCCTTCACTACACAGGTGCTCGATAACCACGGAAGCGGAGACTACGGAGACGAACCTAGATGGTTCATGTCTTCGCCTTTCCATAAAGACTGCTACATACCGGTGGGTCAAGCGAGATTGTTTTCATCAGATTTAAGTTCGGCTGGTTGGCTATTCTCTGCATCGCAGAACTCGCCCTCAGTGATGGTCAGTCCCCATTCGAGGCAAAAAAAAAAAGAAAAAACACGTGCATTACTCACTCAGCGATCTCTTCTAATAGAATCCATCGTCGAAGCTGTCCCAGACGATGCGGAACCAATCGCAGTGATCCCTCAGCACACTCACGGGAGAAAGGGCATCATTAATCGAGCATTAGGTATGCATTGGCATTCGTGCATGAGTAGAACACTTATCCACCTATTTGAACGTGATCCAACGTCTACGAGACCTTGAATGGAGGCCAGACACCATATGTTGGTTGTGCCTCGTTGATCGACACCTGATTCTTTCAGTGAAGGCCGCTCTGAAGACACGTACCCAAACATGGTAACCTTTGACCTTAGGAATCGGCTTGTCCGGGGATAAGACGCTTTCATTCATATTGTCCTTGGAGTTCGGATTATTTTGCACCTCTCCGCGTTGTGTTGCAAAAAATATACAGTGAATCTAACCCGAGTTTTCGTCGTTTTGGGTTGCCTACGCTGACTATTGAACATGACCCAGCATGGTTCAGCATGGCGGCCGGAAGGTGGTTGCTCGAGACAGATTTGGTTGTCGACCCAATGTGTGCCGTGCCAAGGAGCGGAGGGTTCAAAAGAGATGAGCGTTTCGTCTTGTGGTGGTGCCAGCACGGAATATCAAGCTGATTGATAGAAGTCGTTCGATCTCGTGCAGAAGTATGTTGGGCTCGCGAAACGGCCGAGTGTTTTGAGTCAAAATAAACAATTGTGATAGCGGACTCGACGAGTCTCGAGAGCTGAATATGCCGTGCCAGATTTTCAACGTATCGCCGACGAATTTGGGGCTGCCGCGGTGTCTTACTATCCGAGGACAAGCGACGTATAATCATAGCCACGTTAGATTCGATGTCACCGATAGGTCAGACCGAACGGCGCAGGAGTGTTGTAAATTCACCAAGAAACTCTGTCTGAGCCCCTTGGACATACATTAGTGAGATCGCAGGTGTACGTCATGCAGCTAGTACGCGAATGGGTATAGTGAACAGGAGAAGAGATGCGATGGTTTTGTGGTAGGAGAGGAACGTGGAGGTGGATATTGGCATGGTTCAAGAGAAGGAATGGCGTTTCAACGCAAGGAAGTGGAATGACAATGTCCGATTGAAAAACGGGGGACGTGTTAAGCTTACGCACGAGACTAGCGCACGCAAGAGGAGCACATGATATACATGTATGTTGAACTAAACCAAATATGCAGGGGAATTCCAACGAAAAGGAAGGGACGTCATAGTGCCTCTTTGACACTATCACTACTAACGGAGTCCGTTTTCCGTTTTCCGCTTGCAAAGTGTGCGCTGAGTCTCTTGAAGGACGAAAGGCTGGATGGCCTGGCATTGTCGTGGCCCTGTTCTTTCTTGGAGGACTCACTGGACTTTGTAGAAACGTCGGAGACAATAGCTTCATCTGCGTCAGCAAGAGCTGTCGAATCCGAGCCAGATGACGAGTCTTCAACTACAAGCCGAACGGTGCTGTCTGTAGGTGGGAATGATGTACTCGCTTCTGTGACATCAACGTCCGTCTGAGATATCGGTGCTGGCTCCGGCTCGATGGGTGAACTAACAGCCTCTGGAGGAACAGCATCGGTAAGCAAGTCAGTCTCTTCCTCACCCGACAAGGATGGCTCGACGGGGGAGTCGCCACTGTGAGACACAATACCGGGCGGGACCACCTTCCGTACTGGCAGTTTGTTCGTGACGATATTGTCAATGGCCGGCCGTCGTACACTGCGACCAGCCTCGAGGTCGAGGTCGACAGAGGAACGAGTCGAGTCCGGTGGGGAAGGGAGCGATATGACGTCATTAGCGCTCGGCAAGTTGACGGGTTGAGGTGCCGGCGGCCTGGAAATGGACACGATGGGAACATCGTGGGTATTGGCTTTGGTGTCATCAGCAAACGTGGACGGCACTTGCTTCCCAAAGACTGGTATGGGCACTACTGCTGCGGACTCGCTGAGGTTCAGGACACCCAGACCATGGTTGTCAGGAGCCTGGGAGGTTCGGCAAAGTTAGCCAAAAGAATTCATGTTGCAGAACGCTAGTGACTACCTTGGTCCTCTCTGCGGGCGATGAGATATCTTGCAGAAGCCCTGCCTCATACCACTTTTTGACGCTCTTGTCTGCCCATGCTTCTAGTGGGTTCCACCCTCTGTATGGCCCAGACATCCGCAACCCACCCGGACCTCCCTCCCCCCCACCGTCTCCTTGCCCTCGCCCATTCCCATCATAGAAGTAGGCTTCATACCCGAGTTCATCCTCACTGCCCTCGCCCTCGCCATTCCCTTGTCCGAGCACGTAACCCTCCCCACTCTCCAACTCATCCGCGAAATTCGACAACCACCTCGCCCAACCACCGGGACCGTCGCCACTCCAAAGGACAACTTTAGTGTCAAAGTCCCTGCCAAAGACAATTACTTGTCCGATCCCTCCGCCTTCGCCAGGGTTGAGATCTACACCGATGTAGTTGCCAGCCTTGTCGACCACGAGGGGTATCCAGCCTCTTTGCGAATATTCTTTGCGTATCCAGCCGTCTGGTATCGACTGCATGAGATCACGAAGACGGGGATTGGCACCAGTCGTGGGATCGTCGTCGACCTCCCTCCAGAACCTCCACTCCTCTAGGACGTCCTCCAGAGGCAGGAGGGAGAGCCCAAAGAAGAGACCCTCGGAGCAACCCGCGGAAGACTCGGCCTCTTGACCATCGACAACCAAGTACGAGTCTCGAACTGCTTGTGGGAGCGTGAAGCCAAGCTGCACCTCTATTTGTGCCAAGTCTTGAGGAAGAATTCCGTAATTGAGAGTGTCTCCCAGCTCTGGGTAATCCCGGGAAAGCCAGCCTTTTATACGATTCCATGTAATGGTCAATGGTGGATATGGGGGCGGTGGAGTCATTGCGTCAGCGTATGGTATATTGTGTAGAGGAAGAAGAGAGGTTGGCCGCGACCGCGAGCTAGGGGGATACGCGAGCTCAGCAGCCAGACAAGAAAGAAACGGGGGGGCCACTCACGCTGTCGGGGTATAGTTGTATGCACTCACGGGAGACTGAGGCGGGTAAGTGTAGGAGGGACTGGGGGGATCCGGGGGCTGGAGGGTCTCAGAGCTGAAGGGGTGGGTGGGCAATACGGGGGAAGAAGCGGTCGGGAGGGAGAAGGCCTCGTGGGTGGTGGAGATTGCCTGGTCTCTGCGCAGAGACTGCTTGGAGCCAGCGGCGAAGAAGTTGGCGAGCCAGTTCATCGCTGTCGACGGCAGAGAGCCAAGTTGGGCTAGATACTAAACCTGGCAAAAGCCAACACGACACGCGCTCACACAATTTTCTGTTGCTCCATGGGCGTCACCACGCAGCAGCGTGTTACCACAGTATTCGACCTGCAGCGAAACACGGACAACCATAACTACCGACGTCTCGCTGCGGTGCATCACCACGATGACCTAGATCCTCATCTGCCTTGGACAGTGTCACAGCCCCCAAACTTCGCGTTTGGCGCGAATTTGGCCAGTCGAGGTTCCCCTCGAGAACCGCACGGGCCCCTACAAGTCAGGAGAAGCCTGCGCTCTTGTGGGACCGTGGTTGCGGCGGCCTCGTCGCGCGCCAGTGCATCGTACTTTTGCGAATGGCGCAGCTCGCCCTCGACGAGTTTGCGCACCAAGATGAGCATCCTCACGGCGACTCGGACCAAGAATGGACACACAGCAATGCGCCAGCGAATCTGTCCTCGCATCCGTCGAGTTTTGCCCGTTCTGCCACACCACGCCGTAACCACGAGCTGGCCAGCATCAGAAGCATCACGGATATCTCCCCACGACACCGTTCCCACCCGGACCAGAGTGGAAGTCCCAATACCGGCGTCGGCATGAGTTGTATCCATCATTTCTGCACAGCACGTCGCCCTCTCCATGAATGCCCTGGGACCGGAACAGCGCGTCGCGTTTGGTAGCAGAGTCTCATTGAGCACCACCCCTTCAGCCTTGTCACAGCTGCGACGCGTCCTAGTTGAAGAACTTCTTTCATAGTGCCCTTATAACAGTAAGCTTTGCGTTCCTCGCTATCACGTTGTTACAGCTATTCACAATATATCTGCAACAAGGGCTTCAGATTGGCAGCCAGAGAAGCATGCATATCAGACTCACCTTGACACAAGGTTCCAGCGATCGAGGCTAGTCTCAAGTACTGTAATCTCTTTTTTATTTCCGTAAGGATACCATCCTTAAATTTGCCCGCATCGGAGCAGACGGGTGCTCCACCACTTCAAACAGCTATGGAAGCTCCGGCGAGGGTGAAGAATCCAAGTATGTCATTGCGTGTACCCCAGTACGCTCTTCGGGTACTGGTTTCAATGAAATGACATTTTGCCCTCTAACTACGTCCGTTGCTAACCGAAGTCAACAAACCCCGAAGAAGGGGTGCCTGGGAATGAACCTCTAAGGTATGAAATGCGGTTTGTCTTAGTCGTCCTGGTTCGAGTATCCTGACCCGGGGTCGTCGGCTAACACGTCACTTGGCTGCAAAGAGTGGTGCCTTCCCAGACCGCCGAGCCGGAGCCTGCGTTATTTGAAACGCCTGTGAGCCGTTTATACCTCTGAAAGGATAGCGATCAACGTTTCTGTGTGCCCGGAACATCATGCAAGCCCGAATGGTAGACGGTGCGGGTTGGCTAAAGCTTGGATTCGGCGAGCGGGCGTTAGCTACCTCGCCCACCAGCGCGATCCTCACCCTATCCAGCCCCACGACTAGATGAAGTCACCCATTGCAGCGCAACCGCCACCAGGTCTCTGAGATCCCCCAAGCACTCGGCCCACGCTCTGTCAACACCGACACCCTCTTTCCCCTCCAGTTCTGCGCAATACCATACAACCACCTTACCGTAGATTACATTATGCCTTTCCCCAGCCCATATGCATCTACCCTACGCACACATCGCTCCGCGGGCCCCACCGTGCAGATAGGACCCGAGCATATCCCTTTCGACCCCCTCCCCCCCGATTATTTAGAAACGCAGACGTAAATGCCCGGCAAAGGGCGAACGCCCTACAGGACAATAAACGAGGATCACAAAAAAAAAAGGGCGTTAGCTAGCTGGGCTCGCCTATCGTGTCCGGAGCTTTGACACGGGAGTATCCAGGACGATACGAGAATATATTGCAGCTCGAGCCCTGAGGTAGCGGGGTTCGATAGAAGACTCTTCGCTGTACAGGTGGCTCCAGAGATCCAAGATCCTTTGGCTGAGGCTAATAATCGAGTCTCTTCTGACCTGGTGAGGATGAAGCCATCACGACGAGTCCCTGTATGCTATCTACTATCATGCCCATGTGAATGCAGTCACCACTGGGCATCCTGAGCTCGTAACACTACACTGCAAGGCCTATACCTATCCCTCGATTCTCAGAGTCCGTTGTTGCCGCACGTCCCAACAGTGTATTCCGCCGCTATGAAAGTCTGTCGGGGACTTCTAACACACATATGTATGGGGCCACGTCTAGCCAGCCTTACCTGCCCCCTACCGGCTTCCATGTCTTGTTTGACAATGCGTGACAATGCGATGGATTTTGACCCCGTTGCATCGGCTCCATTCGGCTGACCTCAAGACATCACTTTTCCTCAAAAGCAATGCATTGGCTTGTAGCCGAGAGTCTAATACACGATCTACCTCAAATCCGAAGCAGTTACATTCATTAGTTTTGTAATATTTGGGAAATGGTGGAAATTGTGCATTCACGTGGTCATGATAGTTCTGTATAAACTGTGTAAAATGTCTCCAGAGGTACATCGGACCACGCCGGCCCTCGCGTTCAAGCATATTGCGAGTGCGGGTCACTTTATAAGAGAAGGTCTCCGCGCGACGATTTTCAGCCTGTCACAACGCTGATCAAGATACTACGCGAGGCCGGCATGTGATGAGATGTATTACTACAATAATCCCCGACCTTTGCGTACAGAAGAAAAGAGAACCAGGGCAATCATGGTCTGCCAAGATTTAGTGAATCCTTGAAGTCGCAACCAGTCTTCGCCCTGACTTCTTCCAGCGTAGCTCCCTCCTGCAACTCCACCAGCTCGAGCGCGCCATTCCTCCGGTCCACATCGAAAACGGCAAGTTCGGTGATAATCTGGCTCACTGTCCGTGCTCCAGTAAGAGGAAGAGTGCACTGCTCGAGAATCTTGGGGCTGCCGTCTTTCGCACAGTGTTCCATCACTGCGATCACCCTGGTCTTGTCGGGATTCGAGACAAGGTCCATGGCCCCGCCGATGCCTGTACAAGGACAGGCCATGTGTGTGCTGAGCGAGGCAGTTCAAATTCGCTTTGAATGCGTACCTTTAACCAGCTTGCCCGGAATCATAAAGTTGGCGATATCGCCAGCTTGAGAAACTTGCATGGCCTACCAAGCAAAGAGATGTATGAGTAAGACCGGACGAGCGAGGCAAGGTCAAACAAACTGACACCCAGGATCGCGACATTGATATGCCCGCCGCGAATCATCGCAAAGGACTCGGAAGAATCTACTCGTGGATTCAGTCAAGAACGACACGCTATTCGGAACACGCACCAAAGATCGAAGCACCGGGCACGAGTGTAATAGTTTCCTTTCCAGCATTGATTAGATCCCTTTGCATCGTGGTCAGTGACTCGAAGGCGAGCGGGCCGCCATCAGCAGAATTGCACTCACGGGTCGACCTGTTCCTTGGTAGGGTACGGTCCCATTCCGAGGACGCCGTTCTCACTTTGCAACCAAACGTGGACATCTTCCGGCAAGTGTTCGGGCACAAGTGTTGGCATGCCGATACCAAGGTTCACGTAGAACCCATCCTGAATCTCCTTTGCGGCGCGTTTGGCAATCTTGTGTCTTTGGGCCAATGCAGCAGCCTTCTCAGCACTCAGTGGCTCGCTTTCCCCCGCGGATTCGCTCGGAGCTAATGTCACAAACTCGATACGCTTGGGTTCAATCGCAGGAACCACACGGTCCACATAAATACCAGGAATGTGGATCGCGTTGACATCCAGAGAACCGACGGGGACTATTTCATCAGCCTAGGGGCGGATAAACAACAATTGTGAATGAAAAATGTCACCAGTTTACCTCGACGATGGTCAATTTAGCATTTTTTGCCATGGCAGTGTTGAAGTTGTTTTGAGCAAAGCTGAGGCAAGCACGTTGAGGCACTGTCAGCGAGACAGTCGAGCCCCCTCTGCTCACCGGAAAACACAGTTCCCAACTTCGTCAACTTTCCAGGCTCTGATGAACGCGACATCACCAGAGATGGCGGTCTCCATGACATACTTGCGACCATTGAATTCACGCGTCTCTTTCTTCACACCTGGTATCTTGACGCCTTTGGCGAGGCCGCCCTCATTGTATCTCACTGGTATCGCGCCCTCCTCAACTGCAGTAGAAGCACCGGTAGGACTGAAGAATGCGGGTATACCAGCTGCATGAGCACGTATACGTTCCGCGAGACTGCCCTGTGGACAAAGCTCCATTGAAACCTGGCCGTTGAGATACAACGCTTCAAAAGCCTTGTTCCTATAAACGAACAGTATTTAAAGAGTAAAGGCTGGAAGAATTGATGAACGAACCCTCCTGGGTATGATGCGATGATCTTGTCTATCTGGTTGGTATTGAACAACTTTCCTGTGCCCAATTGAATCTGGTGGTTTGTGTGCAGTCGGAGAACGTCATACGTACCTAGACCATTGTCGCCTGCTCCCGCATTGTTGGACACGGCAATAAGATTAGCGACATCCTTTCGCTTTGCCAATGCCGTGAGCAGGGTATCTGGAGACTAGTGGATACTCGGAATGACTGCCAGGCCATCACTGCGACCGCACCTGGAACGCCAGCGAGCCCAAACCCTACGGCCGACGCTGTGAGTGCCGACTTGGCCCGTTGCCAGAGCTGAGGCTCACCTCCACAAAGCAACACGTCGCCAGACTTGATGCTCCTGACTGCCTCGTCGGCGGACGTCCATACTTTGGATCGAGGAGTTTGCACAGGCGTGCTGTACCTTCTCAGACTCAGCGCGAGGCGTGTCCTGAGGACGACGGGCGTGAATGCCCTGTTGAGAACTCGAGCGCTCAACATCGCGAAACACGAGCGCCGACGAGCGCAAAAAGCAGCAGGCGAAGGACCAGAACCAACAAGCACAAGGGTTCTCGTGCCTGTATTATTTATGTAGTACCAATTGAGTAGCCGGAGCTCATCCGCCGAGCCGTCCGGACCGTCGCGCAGCACAGACTCAGTCATGCCAACCCCCAAAGTATCAGCGTCTCCTTCCCGGCCCTTTTGGCCTAGCAAACGAGGTATTCGGTGCCGCTGGTTGTGTAAAAGTAGTGGCGTTCCCGTCGCTTATTCCACCACTCGTGTTGAGCTCCTCTTTGAGAAAGGTGACCGTCAACTCTCTAGGATCGGAAGTTTCTATCTTTCGGGACGCAAGAACAAAACCACGCTCTTCGCCTAAAATATCTTTCACTTGTCTGAAGATGGCGGAGGCACCGGTCGAGTAGACCATGCGGGACTTGATTGGCGACGAGCTCGGGCAGGAGTAGATGAACACTACCCCAAATCGAGGTCAGTATTGACCACGCGATATCAACGGAACCTTCCCACCAATATCGCGCTCGTGCGGCGAGGCGTCCCGCCAAGTGAACACACAGTAGGCTATGGAATCATGAGTCCTCACCGCATACAAAGAGCGATCATCAGCACATACAAGGGTCTGAGAGGGGAATGTTCGCGGAGAGCGCACCAACATTGTCGATCGGCACGCTGTCATTTAGCACGATCTGTTCCGACGCGTCAATTTGCTGAAACAGTCAAGACTGACGGATCAGTGCAAGCGGGTCACGACGTCGCCGAACGAGGCTGACCAGAATCACGAGACGACTGCCCTCCACAGCACGTAGCTCCCCAATAGCCTCCCTGGCTTCCTCCACCCATGTGTATCCGATCTCCTGGTTCCCAATGTGATTCTGCCTCGCCCTGCTGCCCTCATAACCGGCACCTGCTTCCCTTTCGGCCGCCTTGATGTCCGCTATCTCCTGTTCTCTTGCACTCAAGGGTTTAGGTGCAGCTTGGTGTCGTTTGTGAGCAGCATAAGCATCTGGCGTGACATCCGATTTAGATGTGGCGAACAGACTGTCCGTGAATACAGTTGATCCAAGAGACTTCGTCAGTGCGTTGCGAGTCGAGGCGTAGAGCATCTGATCAAAGTGGTCTTACCAAGTCATCAGGCAAGGGCGAGGGCACAGGCAATCACCTTTTGTCTGACGATGGCGGCATCGGGCACGTAACTGATTGCCAGCCAGCCAGAGTCAACTGGTGAATCGTCCAGCCGTGCGAGTACATAGCATGGAACGTCTTCCTCTAAATGGTCCTGAAGGAGACCGAGATCATCGCTGAAGGAACCAGAAACGTTGATCGAAGTGACTGGAACGAGAGACTCTAGTGACCAGGTGAGGTTCGCACCCGGCTGATGGGTGAGGATGGCCTCGCACCGTTCTGAATGGCGACCTTGATGAACCGGATATTCTTGCTCTCGGCAGCAGCAGAAAATGCCTGTGTGAGCTGTTCGGATAGTCCGATGCCAGAGATCGCCGCCATGATATGATGGCAAAGAAGTACTCAATGATGGGATGTACTAGCATTCGGTGAACAAGGCCCACTTGACATACTACTATCGGCACAAGAAGACTCTACGGAGATGGGAGGTCTACGTTACACATTATCGGCATGTATCCTTACAGTTCACTATAGATGCAACATATGTAGTCATGCTGGAGATAGCTGGAAACAACTCAAAAAATTGTCCATGTGAAATGATCGATGTGGGTGCAGTGCATAGGCAACAAGTTCATTGCATCCCCAAGGAGCCCATGAAACTCGAGAGATCCAAGCCTTCGTATTCGTCCTCTGGTGGCAGCTCTTCGAGACCTTGCAGAATGTTCTTTTGACGGGTAGGTCCAGCTACATCTTTCGTTTCCTTCACCTTCTTTTTCGCCGCCGCCGCATCCTCCTCCTGCGATGTCCGTTTGAAGAGATCTAGGACAAGGTCGGTGTCCATGGAAGACAGACCAGCATTTTGTTGAGTGACAACCGAATGCGCAATGTTGAGCTTGAATCGCTGCAACCTTCGAGACAAGTCAACGATGGATATAATCTGGAAAATATTGACATACCCCATGATTTTTTCCTCTAGGGTTCCTTTGGTAATTAGTCGATACACGTTGACAACTTTCTTCTGGCCGATGCGATGAGCTCGATCCATTGCCTGCAAATCTTTCATCGGGTTCCAATCGTGTTCCACGAAGATGACGGTATCAGCTCCGGTCAAAGTAAGCCCTAGCCCTCCAACGTGCGTAGTCAGTAGGAGACAGTCGATACTGGGGTCCGAGTTGAATGTCTGTACAATCGCATGCCGCTTGTTCGGATCCGTCCCACCATCGAGTCGCATATACGTGACAGAAGGCATGTACTGCTTGAACAAGTCGTTTTCAACGATGTCCACCATCTGTTTCATCTGGCAAAAGATGAGAGCGCGATGCTGAGAGAATGTTCCACCCGGTGCATCCGATACTCCTTCGCTCAGCTCAGCTTTGCCTCCGTCGGCAGTCACAGACGAAGTGCCGCCTATGCCGCAATCACTCAACAGTTGGCTGAGAACATTGATAAGTAGGTTCTAAGATAGCATCAAGTCGGCCTACCGTAATGCCTGCAGCTTGGGCGCGTGCTGGATATCGCTCAGGTTATCAAGATCACATCCGATCTTAGCAAGAGCTGCCGTGACCGCGTCGTTGTTAGTCTTCAGTACAAGCGATGGGTGATTGCAAACTTTGCGAAGGTATTGCAATGATCGGAAAACGTGTTGTTGACCGCCGTCCTTTTCGGATTTCCCTGAAGCCGTCAACTGAATGGCGCCCTCGACTTCTACCCTTGCCTCCGATTTCGAGAAGTCATCATAGAGAAGCTTCTGTACGTCTGATAGTTCACAATAATAGTCTTGAATGATCTTCGGTGGTAGGTCGTTTAACACATCTTCCTTCAAACGACGGAGCAGAAAGGGCAACACTTGTTTGTGCAGTGCTTCTAGCGCCAAAGCGGCTGCAGGGGAAATCCGATCTCAGCCTCGTAAAGGAGTACGAAAGCAAAGAATATACCAGCTTCACTGGTCTTCGCCTTTCCATCTCGGCCAGAGAGAATAGGCTTGCTAAATCGCTCATTAAACGAAGTCTCCGTGCCAAGGAACCCAGGCATCAGGAAATCAAACAAGCTCCAGAGTTCCAGTACATTGTTTTGAATCGGCGTTCCCGACAAGATCAGCCGATGCTGCGCTTGGATAGCCTTGACTGCCTTCGTCAGTTTTGTCTTCGCGTTCTTGATAACATGTCCTTCGTCGAGAATGCAGTAGAGCCAGTTGATGTCTTCCAGACTCCCAATGTCGTTTCGGACAACTTCGTATGAGGTAATCACAACATCCATAGTGGCCAACTTAGAGAGAAGCTTTGATCGCTCTTTCGAGCTTCCAGTGTAGAGGATGGGTCGAAGGTTTTCTGCGTACTTCAAGATCTCGTAATACCAATGTCCTGTGAGCGTCGGCGGGCAGATGATAAGCGACGGTAGGTGAACTAAGTCTGGGGACAATGTTTCTTTGTATTTCTTGGCGCGCTCTGCGTGTTTGCTGGCCAGTATACATATTGACTGAAGCGTCTTTCCGAGGCCCATATCTACAGATATCGTTGGTACGTGAAGCTTGGCTTGAGACAAATAACGAAATAACTCACCATCACAAAGAACACCATGCAGTTGGTACTTTGCAAGGAAGGCCAACCAGTTGACACCTTCTTGCTGGTACTTCCGTAGCTCTGCGTTGATCTTGACAGGGATCATATACGGTTCAACTTTGCTCCCATCGAGTAGTTGTGACAAGAATTGTCTCTCCTCCTGTCGGCGCTTCAGCAATTCCTCTGGGAAACCGGGCGGATCGGGCAAGCCAGCCTACGGGCGTCACTTGAAAACCGGAACTTTCTCGACAAAGAGTGCTTACCTCTAATGGAACCATCTTCACCAGAGATGCAAACGTGTTCGTTGCCGCTGATCGAATATCGTCATCCGAATCACTCATTCTTCCAAGTACGGGGACGATCAAGAATATGACATAAGGAAGTGTTTTGATGTCAAGCTTCTGCACGATGTCTAGCGTGTCACGTCCGGTGAAGTTCTCGCAAATGGTATTGGTGATAATAACGAACGCACGGTAAATGGCTTCTGCGGCTCCTTGCCTGTTCGAAAGTACGACTGCATCCCCAATCAATGGGATAAGTTGTTCTATCACGAAGCGCATAGCTTCTACAGTCATGACTTCACAGACGGTCGCAAGGCATCGTGCAGCCGTCTGCCGGATAATTGCAAACCTGCTCCGAAGAGCAATAGCAATGGCAGGGAACAGCTCGGCGAGTCTGGACCATAATGCAGGGTCCAGTGTGGGTGAAACGGCCTCAACGACGCTCAGAGAGTCAATGACATCCTGACCGTATTGTTTTTCCAAGGAAACGTCCGCTTCTTCGGGAGATCCTGCCCAAGGAATGATAATGGGAAACCACTGCAGCCTTGAAGGAATATTTGGTCGTACCTGCACTACATGCACTCAATAGACCACCTGCCATAGATTGCCACATCTTGGGGATGGCATCGAAGAGGCGCGGTCCGAATTTCACCGATAGCCGTTCAAATGCAAGGCCTGCTCCCCTTCTAGAAAGTTTCGTCTTCGTGGCTTCGTCTCCTGATTTTGCATGTTCTTCCCTTTCTTGTATCTCTTTCCCTCCCCTACCCGGCGGGATTTTCGACCATGATCGTAACGTAAGAATCCCTTTAAAGATTGCCCGCGAGTATGCAAATGTTGGGGTTTGATCTACGTCCTGACAGAGGAACGTGCAGAGATTTTTCACAATCTTATCTGGAGGCTGGCTGATATTGTGCTGCACGCAGAAGTCGATGAAATTGGCAACGGCAACTGCGGAACGCGTTTGGAGGTCTAGGTTCTCCTCATTCTACGCATTATTAAGTAATAACCCAAGGGTAGAAGTCCTGAATTCACCTTGATGCCGTTCATGATTCCCTTCACCACGGGGCTCACTTTGTCTGGTGTGCTTCTAAATGCCACGAATGCTGCTGCGAAAGCAGCCGAAACACGAGCATCATGCTGGGCCTTTACTTCAGCGTAATGCTCGATATTTTGCACGACTTTGCGTCTCTTTTCCGCGATAACGCCTAACTCGCGCTTTTTCGTCCTTCCAAGGCTCTCCTTGAGTTTTGTATACATGGCTCCCACAGCCTGGTGTGCAGTGTCAATAGTGAAGCACTCAGACTTGGTACCGGTGATGTCGATCTCGTTTCCGAGGTGAGGGATGAGCGAGATGGGGATTTTGCAGTCACTCGAGAAGCAATGTAGGAGCGAATAACACTCGGCATGTATGCGGTGAAGAGTAAATGCCATTTCATGATATGCAATGGGAGGCGTTCCTTGGAGGAAAGCGAGGGCTTTTGCACTGAGTTCGCCTGCGAGAGGGAAATTGTCAAGAATTGGGCCAGGTGGCGACGACGTGTCATATGCGCATGCCCATTCCTCGGCGATGACAGCAGCCAAGAACTTCTGGAGCATGCTCGTCGAATCCATGTAGTGGGTAAGAATAGGCTCAAAGAGTTCTTCAACAGACTAGCAAGTTAAATTGAATTTCTGGGCAAATCATCGAGTGCGAGGACCACATACCTTTGAAGGCCACGATACGATCAAATATGCAAGTGCAGTTGCTGCAGCAATTCGAGCTTGCAAAATGAGTTCCGAAGAAACGAGAGATAAGTCTTGAACAACCATATTCTTGTCGACATTGTGTCTCTCAGGAGGGGCATCATTACCATCCTCTGCAAACATTGGGTAGTGAAATGTCGATGTGTCGATAGGAACGCCAAGGGGAGTCATTATCACCGCATACCAATCAAGGACCGTTTGTTGCTTCACCACTCTCTTGATCATACCTGGCGTACTGGTAGTGACATCCAGCGCCGTTCGCCAACTAGCGAGCGATACAGCTCTTATGTCAGAGCGTTCCTCGACAATAAGATTCTGGAAAAGGAGGCGCAAGAATGGTGTTGCTATCCAGTCTCGAGGAAGCGATGACACTGTCATAAAAGACGATAAGGTCTTGACAACAGCCAGACGAACGTTGGAGATCGTGTGCCGAAAAAACGGAAATAATGTTGGTGCCAGGTCTGTGAGCGGGAGGCTAGTAGGCGTCAGTCGGAGTATCAAAACACTTCGACTACTCACGATAGATTAGGATCACCGAGGATATCGATGACTTTACTGAACAGGACCAATTTACCTGCCGATAATAAGATCGAACCATGGGGATTGTGCACGAATGACACATACCCAGTAGATCCATGACAGCACCAACGCTAGAACTCAAGTCATCCTTCATATCCCGTAAACAAGTCCACAGCACGGCCAAAATCCTGTCGAGCGATTCTGGCAGCCGCTCAACTATGTGACTCGCGACAGGTAGCAGACAATTAGCAGCTACTGCGCGGACATCGTCGTCCCGATCGCTGAGCCTGGGGAAATCATTGAGCAACCTAAGATATCTTAGGTGTAGAGCCGATATACCCCAGCACAGCGGCATCCACAACCCCCATCAAAATTGCCCTACCCGCATCGCCCGACTCTTCGTCTATTGGCGCATCAAACAAATCACTTCTGACCGCGACTTCATACTTGATCCCTAGGAGACCAGCATGGCGCACCTCCCAGACATGATTTCGATCATCCTTCTCGCCTATTTTGGCCTTTTTTGGGAGGACAAAATCTTGTTTTATCATTTGCAGAAGGATAGAGTGTACATGGCCAATGGAACGAAGCGGCATGTGTAACAGAAGAGAGGCGAGCGTCTGAGAGACCGTTTCGCGGACAGGCGCCACAACCTGGAAGACTTTAAGGATGGATTGCGGCGGGAACGCTTGATGCTACATACCTGATCGGAAACAAAGTCCCCGAAACGATCAAGAACGAAAACACAAAGAAGTTTCGCTGCCAAGTGGTTGCACCACTCTTCGTGCGCACGGGCATTTTCTTCCGATGAAATGCCATCTGCAAAGGATCATCAGGAGAGAGAGAGAACAGGATACTGAGAAAAGACTGGCCCTTCATTCCACCGGATACACCCTGTACCTTGAGCAATTCTCGTAATGTCATCGCTGCTCCATGACGTGTTTCCCATGATGGGGAGAAGAGATCGACTTCAAGAAGGTTAACGATCCCTCCCCACACCCACGATCCTTGGGGGACTTCAAGGGCATTGGACTGTTGGGGGGATTTGGGAGACACCGCCCCACCCTTTGAAGGGTCGATCACAACCTTTTCCAAAGGGGGAGCTCCGACAGAAGGACCAGGACTGTCTAAGCGCGACTTTGGGACATCTTGCGCCTCCACAGAGACAAGGCGCGCTCTGTAGAACAGTTAACAGAGAGAATAAAAAAAGGTAATGACTAACTTGTTAGAAGGTCCAGCGGCAGTGGTACTGTAACGCGCACCGGTACCGGGGGGAGGGGGAGCAGTGACGAACGCAGCGCTCCCCAGCTTCCGCTTTCGTTTGAGTCGGTTACGTTCGCGAGCAGAGAGACCACTAAGATCATCAGATTCTGCCGCTGGAGTGGCTGGAGTGACGGGTGAAGGCACGACAGGAGTGCTAGAATGGGATCGAGCCGGAGGAGAGCGTTCTTTCCTGAGGTTGAAGTCGACCTCCATTGGGGAGACTGATGATAGAAGGTCGTCTCTCTTTATCTGTAGATCGGCGTCACTTGTGGCATCCGCCTCAGGCTCGACTGCAAGCTCTTTGTCGATGTCCATCCCGTCGGCGCCGCCAACGCTATCGAGGAAATCGAGACCTAGTCGGCCCATGGCTTCCTTACGGGCACGCTTCACCTCCGCGGGGTTGGCGAGTATACCGGTGGGCCTTGTGAACTCTTTTCCAGAAGAGGCCAATAGGAGGACGCCTTTGTGCATTAACTCCCGGACTGAGAAGGGGGGGAATTCAGGAGGAGTTAAGTCGGCTGGGGGCTTGATCTCGCCCGGCTGGGGATGCCACACAGGTACGAGAATGAATATTTGCGAAAGGGCGTTGGATGCAGCCGACCTAGTCTCATGGCTTTTTGAGTGCAGAAAAGGTAGGATCTAGAAGGGATATGACGGGGCTGCAGAGGAGCATGTATTAAAATGCTCACACGAACGACGACAGCCAGAAGCTCTGACCAGGCAGATGCGTCACCGAGGGAGGTGTGATGGCGGTTTGACTTGAAGTCATCCTCGGCAGGGACGTCGCTGATGAGGGACCGCGCGGCAAGCTGGGCAAGCTGTTTTGCAGCGGTGTTTCTGACAGAAGATGAAGAGCCGGTGTCGAGGAGCAGGAGGAGGCGGTCCAAGCTGGAGGGGGGATGAGGGCCGCACGGCGTGTTGTGGACGAGAGACACACCGGGAGGTCATGTCCTTTTAAGGAAAACGGACTACGCCGAGGTGGCGGGCCGGGAGGAGATTACTTTGGGAGGAAAATGATCGTCTGGGGAACTTTCTCACGCTCGTTCCTTCGCCGTTGTCCTTTTTATCTTCGCCCCCGCGTGACCGAGCAGTCAATCTGGTCACATCCTTGTCACATTCACCTTCCTGTCACACGCCAGCGCTGATGGCCAGCACACTCGCCGACTACGCGGCGCTCGTCCTCGACGACCCTGCTGTGTCTGGCGAGTTCCGCGCAGTCGTGGGCCAGCTTGCGACGTCCGACGAGCTCATTGCAAGGCTGGACGAGTTCATCTCCATAGCGCACCAGAGAATGCCCCGTTCCGATGGCCGTCATTGGCGCACGTTGTATATAGACGCCTCCATCTTAAAGGTGCTCGCCCGCACCTCAGTCCCCGGGCTCCAGGCGGACGCGGTCAGGGAGTGCATCTCAATGCTCGACCATGCCATCATCATCGCGGGTGCCGCCGTCGACGATGCCCGACGCGATTATGTCGTACACGAAGTTATCCAGCAACTCCAGTCTGCGTTACCACGTCAGCGACCCCCCAGCAGCGCCGTCTTGGCCCCGAAACTGGCACCTGTCCTGGACGCCCTGTCCACTGCCAGAAACACCGTGCGCGCTCTCGTCGCACTCCCCTCCGTCGTGGCTCCGCACAAGCAGTGGAGTCGTGCCCCCTTTGTCCTTCGCCGGTATGCTGACGACTGGCCGGCGATGCGCCAGCCACACCAGTGGGCGTCTCTCACATACCTGTTCTCTGTCGCGGGCCCTGGTCGCACAGTTCCCGTCGAAGTCGGTGACGACTACAGGTCCGACAACTGGTCCCAGAAACTAGTCAGCTGGGAAGACTTCCTTTCCTCCTTGGACTCATTAGCCGCCCCGCGTTGCCCACATCACACCGTCTACCTTGCCCAACACAGTCTTTTCGCGCAATTTCCCAGACTACGCGAGGACCTCATTCTCCCCGACATCATCTACACCTCCCTTGACTCACTCGACTTCCCAGCCTATGTCCCGCCGCACGATGTAATACTCAATGCATGGCTGGGCCCAAGAGGGACGATATCACCCGCCCACACCGTGAGTTCACACGACCTCTCCCGCTGGTGATCTAGTAAATGTCAGTGTAGGACCCATACTTCAATTGTTACGGTGAGCTCACGTGACACCAAGATCGTGCCGTGGGACTTGATTTCCTTTAGTACAGGTTGTGGGTCGCAAGACCGTCTGGCTCGCACCACCCAATGTTGCGGCAGCCATGTATCCCTATCACGCGTCCCTGGCCGGTGCAGATACGGCCAGCACGACGAGTCCGCTTATGAGTAATACGTCTCAGGTGGATGTGTTTGCTTCAGCACGACACGAAATAGAGGCCTCCCAATCAGCGTTCCCCTTGTTCTGGGACACGGTGCCTGACCAGGCGTTTTTCGTGACACTGAATCCCGGCGACATGTTGTTTTTTCCCCCAGGGTGGTGGCATGCCATGCGGAGCGAGGACACGAGCTTCTCCGTGTCAATGTGGTTTTAAATGAAAGCCAGCGGGTTGCCTGGAGGCGCTTCAATCAACGGAACAATATTAGCGGTGTTCCTGGTAGAACACTGATGCGTACCAGGTCGAATGTCGTAGTCCAGGGAGACGCATCAGTAGCGCGTGTGTACCGTGTAGCTTTCAACCACCGGTCGTAACCGAGCTTGAGGTCAGCTGCCAAGACGGCTGGGAACGTACCGACCGTTCTTGTGGCTGCTCTTCGACACCGACGCCTTTTCTCCCTCGTCCCCTCATGTCCGCCTCGGACGTTGACCGTGTCGTTGGGCGTACGTCTCCGTTCCCGGGCAGTAGACAATGTGGCACTCAATCGCCTTCGCCCTCTGCACCATTGACGGACCGCCACCTCGCCGAGGCTCTCGCCAACTCTCCTGACGGCGGAGCAACTTTGGATTTCACCCACAAGGGTCTCACCGACGTCGGAGAGGATGGCGCCGAGCGCCTGGCCAGCGAATTCTCTTCAGAGGACGTTGCAATCACCAGGTCTGCTATTTTGCTACGGCACACCCATTTGCCAGCTGAATCTTGGATCTCCTGTGCGTTAGAATTGCGCTCAGCAACAATCATCTTACAACACTTCCAACCGCATTCGCCCTTTTGTCCCGCCTACGTTATCTGAACCTCAAGAACAATAGCTTTTCTGTTTTCCCGGATGTCGTATGTTCTGCACTATTTCATACTACATCCATCAGTGTCTAACACGACTACAGTTGACTGTAATACCATCCTTAGAGATACTGGATATTAGTAGGAACAAAATCAAACGATTGCCAACGCAGCCAGGTTCACTCACAAAGCTCCATGTGGGTTCCTCAAACTAGTTCGTTGCTCGCACTCAAGTTCTGTGTCTAGGTCTTGTGCATTTCACGCAACAGGATCAATCGATTACCAGGATACTTGGCTGATTTTGGCAATCTAGATGTATTGAAACTAAACCACAATCCCATTGAATGGCCACCGAAACCAGTCGTCGAAATGAACGATTCTCCTGACGACCCACTGGCTGCTAAGGACTGGATCCTTGCGTTGCAAAAGTGGATGCGCGAAAATAGCCAGTCACATGTGGATGTCAGACCCAAGCCTAGCATGGAATCTTTCATGAGCGAACGTGCTGCTCTTAACCACTCAATGTAAGTGTAGCTCAGCCGCGTTTAATGTCGACCCTCAGAAACCCCCTGTTAGTGAGGAAAGTTTACAATCCTGGACAGCACTAGGAGAGGAAGACTTCTCAGGCGGGCCCACACCACATGTTCCGAACTTCTCCGTTGATGACCACTTCCCTTTACCTCCCGTTCCACCGCCCTCCAAGCCGGCTATTAGCCCGCGTTTCGAGCGACCACCGCCTCTTAGATTGGGTTCATTACCGCCGTACGACCCGCCGCCGCGTTCCGCCTCGCCCGAGAGCTATCTGCCAACTCCTGAAGAGTCCGTGTCGTCGACCGATGATGACCATACCGCCGTACCTCGTAGCTTCCAGCATCAAAGAAATAGTTCATTCGTGCGTGTAAGTCGCGATCGCCGGCCTGCATTGTTCGGAAGGAAGAGTATCCCTGACTTGCACACCTCTCTTCGACTCGATGACCAGGGATGCAGTGCTGATCCTGCTCCATTGGTTATTCCGCCAATACAATCATCACATATGAATGGAATGCTACGTGACGACTTTATCATGCCTTCCCCTCTAGCACATCGGCAAGATTCTTCATCTTCATCTTCCGAGGGATCTTCACAACAGAAGACTCAGAAGCAGTGTATGACAACACCTCCACCCTCAGCATCCCCCACGTCCACGGAGCGCCCCCATCTTATTCCCGAAATCGAACGCCACGCCTATTTCAAGCGTCTCTCAGCTTTACCCGCCAACACTGTTGCTAATAACATTCCGCCTGCCTTGCGCTCCCTGGTCGAATGCGCACGTTCTATTTACTTTTCCGTCTCTCAAGTGTACCAAGCACTTTCTCACTACATCACCTACACGGTTGATCAGAAGCTCTCGTCGGTTCTTCGGAAAGTCACTGACCCGGCATACACTTACATGACACAGCTCAACGGTGCCCTTGAGCGATTTGATGCTGTTGCTAAGAAGACGACACCTCCTCTACTACTCTGCAGAGCTCTGGCAGAGAGCAGTAGGGATTCGGCCGCTGTGTTTGGAAAGGCAATTGCAATGCTGTCTCTGCAACTCAAGATTTTAGCATCAAGAGATGACGATCGTTATATGCGCTCACTTATACTCATATTTTATGGAGCAGCTGCAGAGGTCTCCCACGCGTGGCGAAGTATGATCCCTCACATTGAATCCATTAAGCCTTATTTGTCAGATCCTCGCCGAATCGTTGCATGCAAGGCGAAAAATCGCACCATGATAACCCCCACTTTGAATGCTGATGGCGCGCCATCTTCTGTGAATGTAGGGACATCGCAACCTTCCGGATTTCAGCACAAGATTCCAATTGCGAGATCGCGTCCTACACCTGCTACTCTAGGAAGAGCTCGTACTACTCGACGGCATGCTGGCTCATTCAGCTCGAAGGATGTAGAGATCGGAAAATCGCTACCGTCCAATGACTTCCCCCTGCCTCTGATTTTTCCGAGCGTATCAACGACAACCACTCGGCGCCCCGGGCAGAAGGGCCCAACTGCACCACTATCTACTTCTACTTCTAGTCTCGTCCCTTTGTCAACGGTAGGAGCAATGACCCATGGTGTTCCGGCTTCAATGTCGGCGTCGCAACCCCCCCGCTCCACACGGACAGCTCGAAGTGGATACCATTCGCGGCAAGCATCACAAGCCTCGTTGACTGCCTCGTCTTCGTCTTCGTCGCCTCAAGTTCCTGTGCGGAAACCGACGCTTGAGATTCCGCTGTCGAGGACACTCGTTGACAAGGACGCCTTGGACTCAATGGAAACTGCAGTAGAAGCAGCACCTACTATATGGGAGCTCATGCAAGATATGGTAGAGTCCATGTTGGAGATACCAGGGATTAGCGATGAATTCTGCGATTCAATTGACAAGGCCAAGATTGTTACGGAACGTCTGCGGGCCAATATTGTTGCTGTACGTGCAGGGGATCCGACTGCTGACAAGATAGCGCTACGGGACAATGCGCACTCGTTCGTGAGGGTGAGAACTTTGTTTCGCCATCTGTGTTAGACGCCTTTTTCTCACATCACCTGTTGCTCTTGGTTACAGATTGTCGTGAAGTTGTCCAACTTTATCAAGACGTACGGATCGTCGCATGCTGTTTTCCCTGATCTACGTTCCAAGATGGTAGCTCTCACTAATTCGACGCAGGAATTCGTCATGCTTCTACACGTATCATCCTTTTCTCCAAGTACACCTCTCCCATACTCGCCGGTGACCCCAGCGCTGGCGCACCCTGGAAATGGGTTCGCTAATTTCCGGGGCCTTGACGATAAACTCGGAGCAAGCCTTTCGCGTAGTTGGAGTATGCATCAACCCAAAGCTCTCCACTTGGTTACTCCTGGATTAGCGAGCCTCTCACGTGGCGCGCTTCCGAGCCAATCTCAGTTCAACATCGCAATGCTATCTCGATACGCCGTTCCTGCGAGTGCTGGTGTTGTTGGCTACAGTAATGGAGAGGTCCACAAAGGAGACACCGTTGTGGATGAAGGCTGAGCCTTTCCGTGGACGGTCAGTGCTTCTCTGTCGTCCCTTTCCCCTTTTTACTTTGTCCTTACGTCTTTGGGTCCGTTGAGTGTCAGAGCAGTATCCACGTTTCCCTGTTGCAGTACCTTCTGTCGATGACTGTTAAGAATATTCCTGAACTCTTATCATGTTGCGAGCCTACCTCGTCCAGCATTTTACCACGACCATTTCACCCCTAACGCATCCCATCATTACATTATCCAGGCTCAGCATCATATATTCAATCTAGTACTATTGCTCCCTCACTTTGACTCTACACTTTTATTCTTGTCTTTTGTCACACCACCAAGTCAGTATAAATAGGCATGGCATGGTCATCCGTGAACTTGCCATGACAAGCCTCAGTGAGAATACAGGACTTAGAGGAGCTGGTCGAGCACAATTTCTGATCTCATAATGTTTGCCTGCGTCGCTCCTCTGGTAAGAAGCTCGATACACCCTCCCGGCGTTATGCCGATGCCAGGCGCATCAGGAAATCTCCTCGTTACTTACACTGGCTTAAACACACTTGAACACACTTGACAGAGTTTCGGGCAGCAACTAAGTGGATAAGCAGCCTAAGTGTTACAAGTGTAGATGATTTATGTAGTGTAATATTGGCGTACGATAGCCGCAATCGAATGATTGCAAAAACCGGTAGCCGCACGCCAAAACCACCCTAGTACTACCACCGGCCTTGCGGCAGCATACCGATACTATCGCCTACTCGCCGCCTGGCCCTGTCTAATCAAACCAGCACAGCCGCCACCTCCTGCCTCGACCGCCGAGGTCAGGAACCATGTCGACCCTGTACACGCCCGGTGCGGATCATTAACCACCCGGATCCAACATGGCGAGGCAACTATTGTGCTCGCTGCAATCCAACCACGGCTTGCCTGCGTTCGACATCAATCCGCCATCCCTACACTCGTGTTTGGGGTGGTCTGCCTAGCGCCCTTGTTTTCTTGTGTTACTGTACTCGAGTAACAGTACTTGTACCGCTTGTGCACTCAAGATAGACGGTTTCCTGATTTCGTTTAAACATATGGTGGAGTGCGTAAGCGATGTACACGCCTGACCGAAAAAAAGCTCGTGGCTCGTGGC
>JBBPLU010000098.1:37109-52114 GCA_038089935.1 Boletellus emodensis | reverse complement strand
GTTCCCCGCCTCCTCCCCCGCGCTCTTTTTTTTTTTCCCCCCTCCCCCCCCCCCCCCCCCCCCCCTTTTTTTTTCTTCGGGATTCCCTCCTCGCATGTCTTTCTTGTTCGTGCCCTTGTTGGACGAGGGCAATGGAACACACCATAACATTGTTACAACATTCGGTAGACGGAAACGGACGAGCTACGTCTTCCTCGGGCTCGCGCCGAAAGACTGCAAAGGATATGACATAATTATGTAAGCCCCTTTCAGACATCCCGAAAGCCCTCGGCTTTTTCAGAGGGGGGGGAGCAAAAACGTTGGTGCCGTCGTTTACTCAAGCACTTCATTCATGCTCCTTTTTTCACTGCACCGCTGTGTGGAGCGGTAAATGGTTACATGCGCGTCGTCGCGCCCTGTGGCTGAGTTTCCAAGTATTAAAATTCCCGGGCGGAAGGCGTTCATACTGATAGGACCTTTTCATACAACACGGCGATGGGTAGATTCGCTCGCTAAAATGTGCATTGCGGAGAGGCACAACACGGCAAGGTACACTGCATACATCGACCTTGTCGGAGCGACCCTTCATAGAACAAGTCGTGGCTTACAACACACGTAAAAAAAAAAAAAAACAGGCAAGAAAATTTTTCCATGGATGAGCGTGTGACGACGACGATTCGAAAGCACGATTACGAATGAGCAACAAGGGGGAGAACACAGTGTGATGAGTGGGCACGATCGAGACCATGCAAGGACGTCAGGCGGGCATATCATCATCACGCCACAGTGGGGGTATGTTCCGTGCCCCTACTCGCTGCCCACGTCTCGGGTCCCTAGACGTGATTTCAAACCACGTCAGCAAGGTGAACGCTCTTCTTCTCGTTCTTTTTGTTCTCCACTCACCTTTCTGTTGTTGATTCTCTGATACTTGATCCGCCTCGCGAACCATTCGGCAGCGGTCGAACCGGTGTCGAACTCTTGATCGGGGTGCTTCTGCACAGCTTCTGCGATAAGCGGACTGTCCTCCACGCGCGCGCGCAGGACCGTGGTATTGCCCGGGCGGGTGAAATAGACGAGCGACCAACGCTCGTGGTCGGCTTGAGCGCCGGGGGGCGGAACGACGCGATGGATGTTGGACTGGAGGATGCCACCACTCAAGACCGAGAGTGCGTCGCCGACGTTGCAGATGGCGTGGCCGGGAAGAGGCTGTGTTATTTTCGGTCACGTGTGAGCTTGTTTTTGAAATCAGGGCTCCATCGCAAAAGAAGCGAGACGTCACCTTGACGTAGAACCACTCGGTGTCCCCGGGGGGCATGACTTGTAACCCACCGAGCTTGTTGTGCAAAAAGGACTGACGAGAGGGTCACGACACGGGCCTTGAAACATGGGCATGGATGGGGCTGACCAGAGACCCAAAGTCGGTGTGGGCGCCCAATGTGGCCTTATCTGCGAGAGATTTCCCAGGCATTGGCGGAGATTTGATCAGGCGGGCTTCGCTGCCGCTATGCTCTTCGAGAGAGTGGAAGCGGTCGAGGGTACCCTCTGGTAAACCCAGCTTATCGTTGAAGATGCCGAGAATGGTGTTGTTGATCTCCACGGACCTGCGAACAAAGGGGGTCACGGCTGTGGGGATGGCTGCCGTGGTTGGGGCCGGATATGTTCTGTGAACGACGTCCGGAAACGCAAGCGCGTCGTCCTTTGAGACATTGATGAATTCGACAGCGTCCAGTCGACTGTCGTGGGCACAGTATCAGACCACCGGTCCGAGCGGTACTTAGTGCGCAGTCTGCAAGGGGGACTCACCCGCTGGCATCGACCGCATTAGCCCCGGTTTTCTTATACCTGACAGGGATCGTGAGTGTCTGGGCGTGACGACACGATCGAGTGAATCTGGTATGCACCCAAATGACCGTCCGTCATCGCCCTGCTCAAACAGAAGCTTCTCTTCGAGGGGCAGAGACAGTGTCGCAGCGCCCATATCAAACATGTCGCTTACATGCTGGTCGGCACCATGGTTCTTGAGACTGGTGGATGTAAGGCACCGAATTCGGGGCGTGACGATTGATGTAAGATGGACGTACTACCAGAAGCCGATGGACGTGGCGGCTTCCCAGAGACGGGCGAGCTCGGTGGGTTCGCCGGCTTCGAGAAGAGCAAAGTCAATGACGAGCAGCGGGTGCGTGCGGACGTCGTCTGGGAAGGGCGGGAACGCAGTGCCAGGCATGTCTCGCTCGATGGCGGGGCGATTCTTCAAGTTGCGAGTGCTGCGCACATCTACAGGGGTTATTTCAACAAATCAACATCAACACCCGTCTGAGTTTGAAACCTAAAAGGTTTGCGCCATGACCGGACCAGACCGGGCCAAATCAGACCCGGTCGACTACGGCAGAGGACATCCGGGCCGATTCGCCGTGTTTTCTGCTGGACACTTTCCATCGTGTCGAGCACCAAAGTGTACTGAGGGAGTTCCCCGCTCGGACATTCAGGGCCTGGACCGCGTACCAGAAGCGGTACAGCCGAGGAAGACTTCAATGCACACAGCGGCTGTGCACCCAGTTCCGAATTTCTTCAAGGGTCAGCGGCTCGGAAATTAACCCGCCCAACTTGAACATGGGCGCCGCTCGCCGAACTATGGCGGTGACTCGTGATGCAGACGCTCCATACCTCCCTGCATGCTTCATGCTCCAACTTCTGTTCGATTGGCACCACACGCCGCAGAAGCCTGAGTAAACGAGGTCCGGTACTAGTAAGCACGTTAGACAATAGTCCAATCCCGCCTAACCTGTGGCGTCCTTGTCAACCAAGGGCTGGCCCGCCTCCGTCAACTGAAATTGAAGCCTCCCATTCCATATTTATGCAGTGCGCACGATTCGGACAATAGTGCATCCGAGTGTCAACAGCAAGCGCGTCTCGAGAGTGAGCGCTCCCCTGGCAGCGAGGCCGCTCAACCATTTGCAGGTCCTCGGACTGCAGAAATAGCAAGAACCGTTTAACACGTTATTGTATCAGAGCGTGTGCCTCGATCGGGCCCCGGCAGTTGTGCGTTCGAACCATGAAGACACCACAGCTGATCGCGATTCGGGCGACTGCCGATGGTTGGGCTGCCTGACCGTCGCTACTGCGCCGTGCCATTCGGAGCCGGGCGGTCAACCGGTCATGTTCGGCTCAGGGACACGCCATTTGAATTCGATCGCCTCTTGACGTTTGGCCGATTGTTTGCTTGCCCTTCGTATTTCGTAATCGTCCATTTCGCCGCTTTTTGTGTTCTCATCCGGCTGCGCGCTGGAGCTTCGACTACCACAGTCTGCCATAAGGTACGTATGGTGCAAGCGAATGCTACTAAAGTCCCACCTTTCAAACTGACGCGTTCACAGACTCGTGTTTGCAGCTTTTTCGCAGCGTTGAGCCGACTTTGCAGCGATGCGGAGAGTGCTCGACGCAGAGACCGCAAGAGGAAACTATTTCTTCTTAGCCGAGGCGTTGAAGTTATTAAAATGCAAAGAGGCTCCTTGGCAGTTATGACTAAATTAAAATGTGGATCTGAGTTGCGGATCGCAGCGCCAGCACACCGGGCCCCTCTGAATTTGCCAGTCTGCCAATCTCCTAGATGTCACGCATTCGGGGTGGGTTGCTAGCACGATGCATTTTAACACCTGTCAAAAGACCTGCGCTCACCGTCCTCGCACTTGTCTCCAGATAAGATTTCAAGTTTGCCCACGCATAACTTTCAACTGCGTGGCTCTTCCCTCGCGTTAAAACTCCGATAATTACCAAATTTCTGCCAACGGGCGTACTAGTATAACGAAATACGGTGACAGAACATGCAATCAATTGACGACGCTCTCTCCGGACCGCCCGAACTTTCGATCTGGTCACAATGAGAACAAATAACGTACAAAAAGGTTAGCGTCCCGGCTTCTATCTCTCAGTGAACATCCCGTGTTCGCGTCCTCTCCTTTCATCCTCTCCCTCTAGGCCCACCACGAAAATGCATCTTGCCGGCGATGTCACCACCGTCGCGACGATGTACGGTTCCATCTTGCTTGGGACCGTCTTTGGAAGCGCGTAAGGTCTCCGTGGTTCCGTCCATTATCACGCTCACGAGTTGTCTAGTCTGACGGGCATTGTCTTCGTCCAAACCATGCTGTACTACAAACTATATCCCAACGACTACGTTTGGACCAAGGTCTTGGTATGTCTCCATTTACGTTCTTCACGACTTGAGGTAAACCCGACGATGCCCTCTCCAAGGTTTTCGCTGTCTGGGGATTCGACTTGATGCACACGATCTGTATCGTCATCGCCGTCTGGCAGTCCGTGATCACAAATTACGATAAGCCAGAACACATTGACATTATCCCGTCGTAAGTTGCTCATACACCACCTTTGTAATGATTGGTGCTCATTCGCTGCAGGACGCTTGGCGTACGTGCAGAGACTTTTGACAGAGCTCCAAGTTGATCCGAACACCTTTTGTAGCTCTCCGTGGCTGTGACGGCAGCGATTACCTTCATGGTCCACTGGCAAGTCCGTTTCGCTTGATTTATTGAAGGATGCTGAGTGGATTTGATTCCATCACAGCTTCTTTGCAAACAGAATCCGGATGTGTAAGAAACCGCTACATGTTTGTACCCTGATGTTGACACGTTTGCAGTGATGAAGAGGTGGTACATTGCTGCCCCTGTGGTGCGTATTTTTCTTCTATTTTTCAATCGCTTCACGCAGACATGTCATTACAGGTATTCCTTGCCTTCCTCCGTCTGTGTGAGTAGCCATATTGAATGTGTATATTTATGTACGCTTGCTAACGATTCACTCAGTCGCTGCTTGCGGTAAGCACGAATTCCTATACCCGTTCTATGGCTTATTTTCCGCATGCTTAATGTAGTATCAACTGGGGAGATGTAAGTCGCCCCTTGGTTGTCGACCATCATTGTTGATAGAGCTTCTGTTCAGTATCCGCCTCAAGCGGTTCTCCTTGTTCATCAAGCCCTATCCTTCGGTAGGTCCCAACCCTTTATTCTGCCGTGTCCATATTATTTACTTTTTTCTTCAGTGGGTTTTCACCGCGGGTGTCACTCTCTCCGCTTCGGTGGAGGTCATCATCACCATTATCATGATTATCTTCCTTGGGAGCCGAAAGACTGGATTCGCCAAGTGAGTCGCGCCGACGCAGGTGTCAACGGTTTCTGACGGTTCCGTCAAGCATGAACTACATCGTCAACTCGTTGATTTTGTACACCTTGGAAACTGGAAGCGTTACTTGGTATGCATTCGTCCAAACGACTGGCACTCGCTACTTGTCTGACTATCAATCAGTCTTGTCACGGTGGCTTCGTTGATCTGCGTCCGTTCTCCCATTCTTCGCGTTGTCTCTTCTGGTTAACGGTTGTATTTCAGTGGCTTACAATGCGACACAACTTGATTTTCTTGGGCATGCATTTTGCCATCGCAAAACGTGAGCATTCTCGAAACTTGAGGGAACTGAGTTAACATCCGGTCTCATATAGTATACGCCAATTCGCTGCTCGCCACGTACGTCTTTCCTTGATGCACCAGTCACCGCCGTTGATACCTGACCGTCTTCCTGTTTATAGATTAAACATGCGCAAACGTCTCCGAGTGGATGGCATGTACTCAAGCGAGAAGGAGCACAACAACAACGGGCTCCCGCTACCGAGTCCTGTGAATCGGAGTCACTTCTCGGTGCGTCGTCTTACTTTAGTCCTAGAATCACGCGTGTAACGACGACATAATTTTTGTACCATAGAACCGCATGCTCGGTCCAGTACCCGCACAGAAGAGCGTACGTATTTCTTCGTTCGGCGTTTGTTTCCGCTTCTCACTCATGTTTTTCTCTAGGTACAGCTGAACGTCAATGTCGAAACCACCGTGGTCTCGCAGATAGACGAAGTCAAGGGCGACTACGGTATCGACGAACCGTCTATGCTCCATCCATTTGACGAAGAGCACTCGTCTGACTTGGACCGGGACAGCTCTGACAGAGAGGATGAAAAATACCATAGTATTGCATGATTTGCCTTGTCGATTTACGGATATCATCATCTGCGCGCGTCGTAATTCGCTCTTTCCCCTCTTTATTCTTTTTTTATTATTGTCTCCTGGGGCACGCATTTTCTCGCTTTGAAGCTTGACCGCTGTAGAATATTTTCCATAGGTCTCCTTCACATGGGCTCGAGCACACACATATTAACCTCACGCTCTCTCTCTCTCACTGTTCTATTTTACTAATTCGCCTATCCTCTCGCTCTCTTTTCTCATAGTGTCGTCATCCGACTTTTTCAAGTCTCCTTTTAGCTTGGTTGCAGATCAAATGGTCCTTGTCTGAATTGTTCATATTAGGAAATGCAAAGACACATGTGTATCCTCGATTGGACGACGGTCCAGCCTATCCACTTCAAGTCCGACATTTCAAATCATGCAGGCGCCTGAAAAAAAAATTCTCGCAAAAGGGAAAATAAAGTGGTTGATCTCTTTCAAGGCGCTCGCTGGTCCAAGGAACGAGTTGACAATAGTCGACTCCAACAAAACGCGAGACGAGGCTGGGTGCCAACGCGGCGAGGATTTGACCCCCCCCCCCTCCCTCCCACACGCACGCACACACACACATCCTTGTCCTTGTCCGGGAGCCCGTGTTCGGGGTCGTCCTGACAGGACCCGTCGTCGGAGGCGGACACGTCACGCGTGCGTGTGCCGACAGGAGCTGTCAAATAGTGTGGGGTAATTTTTTTTTTTTTTTGCTGCTCAAGATGGACGAGCGACGGGTACCAGTGTCGTTTGCCCGATTTTCGAATCGATGACGTTGATCTGTCACTTTTTTTTTTTTTTTTTTTTTTTTTAGATCTCCTGTCTGTCTTGTCACACCGACTACGAACGCGAACGTGTCGTGTCGACGCTGTGCCGTGCACACACAGCGTCGGGTTCTGGGCCCGGTCGGTCGGTCACCACTTGGAATTCGAAAATCCGTGCCACGCCTTTTCGAGGCGGATGAAAACCATCTTGGGGTGAGTCCCCCGGTCGCCGTCGAGCGTCGGTCGTCGGTTTGGGCGGTGTGACTGCCGCGATCGCGATCGTATCCTAACACCCCAAGTCCGTCGTGGTCCCCTCAAGTGGAGGCGAGAGCACACTGTACACTGATCCGTCGGCGTTGATGGAAGAACGTGCGAGGGGAAAAACATCGCATGACAGGATCAAGGCCGTGCGCTCTCAGTCGACGTGGTTCCGAATCCTATGCAGGGGGGTCCTGCACGACTCACCCACGACCCCCTCCTGTCCTGACCGTCACTGATAGGTTTCGATCGCTCGGTGGATAAAACTGGGTATGGGTATGGCCGAGGGCTGAGCGCGATCCAGCGTGTCAGTGTCGATACTGTTCCACGTGGGTATTTCGTTGATTTGAAGCCTACCCGGGGAATTTTGGTCAAGTTAAGTCGAGCCAGTGGAGAGTGTGAAAGAGTCTTACAAACAAACAAATCAATCTGAACAGGAGCACGAATCTCAAAAAAAACCGAGGAACAAAGGCGGGCGAGCTGGGTATAATACGACCGGAGACCCCCCTGTCGGATCGCGAGACACCAGACAAAGCAATGCTATTACTTCTACCCATCGAAATTAAAAAGCAGATGAGTCCTTTTGACAGGTTCTGGCAGAGAGCAGCCAACGCTGCGAAATGACGAAGGGGAGCCCGAGCATCGAGCTCGAGGGGGAGCGGAGCTGATTTGCGAGCTCCAATAACCAGGTTGCAGCGAGCGAAGCCTCCAAAAACCTGAACCCTTACTAACTTGAGTGCCCAGGAATACCCAACACTTGGTACACGAGGGCGTGCATAAACGCGTAGACACCTGAGTAATAAAAAAGGAGCTGTTTGATGACTAATATTAGATTACCTTACATAAGCACCAGTTCACCAATGGTTCCGCTCGTGCAGCCCCTCAGCCCGGCACAACATGGACACACTCACGCTTGTCTGTTGGTTGCAAGGGACCACTCTCGACACCAGATTTGTGGTCGAGATCTCCCGGTCGAAAACTGTCTACGGCCTCAAGAAAGCTATCAAGAACAAGAATCCAGTGGCTTTTCGCGACGTAGATGCGAATGCTCTCGCTCTTTACCAACCCAAGGATCTCCTTGAACCATCTGAAGAGTATCTCAGCAATTTCGTCCTCTCAAAGCATGGGAAGCTATTGAAGGGGCTTGGCGAGTTATCGCAAATCTTCCCGCAACCACCACCCAAGGGTCACATCCATATCATTGTGGGTTCGTAGCGGAGGTGATCCAACCTGGCCCTCGCAATTGATTATTCTTCCTCTCCAGAAGCGCCATTGATAAGGATAATATGTTGGTTACGAGAGACCGCTCTCGACGCCCGATTTCAGGTCGAGATCCTCCGGTCGAAAACTGTCTACGGCCTTAAGGAAGTCATCAAGAACGAGAAACCAGTGGCTTTTCGCGACGTAGATGCGAATGATATACGCTTATTCAAGATATCGAGAGACGACGACGAGCTACGGGAGAGTCTTAACAAGATGGGCCACGGGGAACCACTCCAAGGAGACGCTTTGGCACCCAACTTCCTAGATGCGGCAGTACTCGAACCCTTGCGCGTTGTTATCGAAGCTTCCACCAGCAGCCCGATCCTTGCTCAGAGGCGCTGTGAGTGTTTCTCGCGTCTCTTGCCCTGGCTCAGAATATCCGATGAATCCGCTACTTGAAGTACGACAGGTACCAATTGGTCGTAGCCGCGACTTGGAAACATACGAACACATCTTTCTTCAGGTGGAGAGTTGGGGAGAGTTTCAAGAGTCCGACCTTGACAATAACTGGATAGTAACGACTGAAAACGTGCCAGACTTTGTTAAGACTTTCGAAGAGAAGCTGGTCAGAAAGCCACATATTTCCTCTGATGTGCGCTGTTTCCTCAGTTTGTCTGTCTGCCGTTTGAGTTTGACGGTCAGTGTAGCTGCATGGATGGGACGTGTTAGACACACTCTCGACATATTTTGAGCGTTCTGGGGGTTCAATCGCCAAAGACGAACCTCAGGAGGAAGTACGCTACGCTAAGCTATCGGAGGTGGCACACAATGCATACATTGTGTCTTTCAAGTGGGAAAAATGTTGGAAATCGCATGGGCCTCATAAACATCCCTTACAGGAACGTGATATGGACATTGTCTTTTTTGGCCCGCTCTCTATTATCAAGGATGCAACGGCCACCGTTCTGAGGTAAGTACTCACTTACTTGGCCTCTTCCATGTTCATGGCCTTTACAGGGGCGATGATTGGCCTATCACTGTTGTCGTGAAGTGTGAAGGTGATGCAGAACTACGCCAGTTTTGTCCTAGAAGCGACCTTCTCATCTCAAACTCCTCTCTTCCTCGGCTGCTTGTCGAGGTTAACTCCACATCAGGGAATTCACCACATAAAGATCCCTTCTGGATGCTTATGACGGGGGCCTTCATCGTCCGTTTTGCAAACAACTTCGTGAGTACGTTCAAGCAGGCAAAGAATTTCGTCCTCTGCGCCATCTATATTGCGGACAACGGCACCGCCTGGCGCCACACTTTATTTCAAAAGCCAGATGATCAAAGGGTACGCTGTATGTTGTAATGTAACAAACAACTCGCAGGCTCAGCTGTCGCAGGTTTATTGCAAGAAACAGGATTTGTCGTTAAACAGTTCAGAAGGTCGCGCCGAGTTCGCGCGCTACTTGTACAACCTTCTTTACATGAAATCAGATGGAGACCAAGACATGGCCGCAAAGATCGCAATTTGGACTCTTAAGAATAAGATCAAGGATTGCCACTTGAAGTCGTTTTACATCGAGGACCTCAATCCCAAGGACACCGATCATGATAGCAGGGAGTGTTCTCGTACAGATGATGGTGACAGTGAGACTCAGAGTGAAGGGGGTGGGCATGACCACGCACAACTTAGAGCAAATGGCTATGAAGTGAAACCGACCGTCATGGTCGATGACAGCGGGGGGAAATGGGAGTCACTTTCCAAGGTCCTGGCAACCCTCTTTCGCTCATTTGGCATGCTGACCCTTGACCTCAGACGCCAGAACATATTCTCACCGTGTATCGACCCATGAAGCCGAACGAGGAATTCATCGCGAAGAAAGTTCGGAAGGGGTCGAATGAGCTCGAGATCTTCGAATTTCTCGATAGTATCCCACTCAAGTCTGACCATGTCGTCTCGTTGGTCGATTCGTTCGACGAGTGGGCCATTCTGCCCAAAATGGTCGCTGTCAAGGATTACGTCGATTTCCGAGCCATTCCTAGAGCATTTGAAAGCAGGCTCTCCCAAGTCTGCCTGGGCCTCATCAAGGGCGTCGGGTATCTTCACGAGCACCGGATCGCTCACAGGGATATTAAGCCGGACAACGTTGTTGTCGACAAGAACTTGAATTCGAAAATCATCGACTTCGATATTGCCATGCGAGTAGAGGACGAAGACGAGGAGGTGGATGCCTGGTGCGGAACGCGTGGTTGGATGGCCCCCGAGGTCGAGAGGAAGTTGAGGCACAGTCCAATCAGGGCAGATCGATGGGGTTGTGGGCGGGTAATTCTGTTCCTGCTTGATAGGTTCGGCAAAGAAGACGAATCGTTGAGGGTGTTTGCGAGGAACCTGGTGGCGGATGATCCCAAGCAGCGACCGTCATTGCTTGAATGGGGCCGGTATTCAGCTGTAGCGTCCTCGGGTGCTGGATACACGGGGAATTCCGACTCAAGAAAGGCCTCGCGGCCTCGACCGGACCGAGTGGAAGCTGATGGAGAAGACGTGAAACCCCCAAAGGTGAAGAAGCAGAAACCTGTGTGATATTGGTGGATTCTGGAATTGTGGCCCGAGAACTATGACTAGAGCGCACTGATGTTTGTTTTGGCATCATCGAGAAGTGTACGTTCTGTAGGTGTCCGCCGGATCGGCGTAGATCCTATACTATTGGCATCGAATGCACCACATACGTTGACAAAAAACTTGAAAGCTTGATCTCATTCAGTAAGCATGCTCATTCCCTTCCTTTTCCCTGGGGTTTCTGAATGCAGGCTGGGCTGGTCAACCGGGCTTCGAGTACTTGACTGGAGGCCAACCGTGCTCCTGCTGTGACCGATGCCTCCTCTCGGAGGTCGGAACACCTCTCGCGGGTTCTCGCTTCACTCAACCTATCTGGGAAAGTCAGCCTCTTGGGGGGCGAAAAAGAGTGGCTTGGATGGTACGACTGCCCGTGAAGCTTCTCATTCACTGTGCGCATTGTACGGATGGCGAACGAACGCATTTGGGATGGAGACGAGACGCGCCACTGGTCTTGTTGGGGTTAGGACTCGAGGACAAAAAGAACCCAATATATCGCAGCCTTGTCTGGCACCATGCCAGCGGCTCGACCTACTTCTGCAGAGCGATAACCACAACGCTGTTCAGCCTCTGGATAGGCTGTACTAAATTATACTGGGTCAACTATTCACAGTCGAAGTCGCTCGGCAATCTTTTCGAGACGTGATGGTGGTGTTGCTCAAGTTAAAGAAGCCAATGTCGCTGTCTTCCCTTTGTGCACTTAGTCGACGGGATTCGTGACTAGATACGAAACGTTCGTTAGCCTCCCCGGAACCATCACCTCTATTCTCGTGCTCCACTCCATGGCAAGGTAGTATGCCAGGTGGCCCGTGTGCATCGCAGGCTCAGTCCGACGGCACCGATCCCTTGGACAAATTTGCATGCCGTCGCAGCCCACTAGAAGAGACCTTGCGAATGACGAACGAGCAGTCAACGCCACTCCTGGTTAGACCGAATTGACTCGAGTCCGGGATACCGATGAAGAGAATGGCGGATAAACCTTTCGATATCTTCGTCGACAACCTTCTCAGAAATGTCACCCATCCGCTTGTGAACCGAGCGTGACCCAGAAGAAAGGGCGGAGACGATATCATCTTCTGGTCAAGATGCAATGAGAAAACAAAGGTTCGTTGGCAGATCATCCTCGACGATTTTCTGAGAGATGGCCCGTAAAAGCTGCCGACGACTGGCCTGATCACCACTCTCGTCGAAAGCGTCAATGACAATGATTAAGGGGCCGATAGCATGAAGGCGCCTGCTAGGTTCAATGATAAATTGCTCCACCTGCTCCGAGGGTGAGGTCGATGCTCGCAGCGCTCGATTATCTTTCACGATCTCCCACAGCGCGGACTTGTACTGCGGGTCGTGATCAGACAGGTCGCGTGCAATGGTGTTGAAAAGGTTCTGTGGGTTCCACCGTGCGACATCGGTGGTGGCGAACCAATACGACGAGCCTAGCCTCTTTTGCCCATCATATAGGCGAGCAATCGAGTGTGCTACCGCAGACTTTCCTGACCAAGCCACGCCAGAGAGGAGGCACACCCGCGGAGCGTCCTCGGCAGGGCTGCTAAGAGCGTCGCAGATCTCTTGGATGAGAGACTGCCGCGTTCCTACAAGACACCCCTTCTCCCGTACGTATCTGGTACCGAACGCGCATGACATATCGTTTAAGTCGGCGTCTTCGGCTAAGCTGCACAAGCGTTAATATCCAGCTGCAATACTGAAGGATCACCTACCGATGCGCTCCACTGCATTCATGATATGGACGACGGTGATGCTTGTCTGCAGTGTAACGCCCTCCAAGAACGCCGTTTTCAACTCCCGCAACTTATCCTCGTAACTAGTTATCTTTCCGTCGATATCGGAAACTGTGTATTTCGCGGTCCGAATCCCTAGATACGGATATCATTACTGAGTACCACAAATCCGGAGACAGCTGACAGAAGTTCTTTTGCTTGGTGTATTCGGTGATGAAGTAACCACATTTCGTCACCTGCTGGATCAAAAGCGTGATCGCCTTGATGTGTGCCCGGATTGCTTTCAAGGGATCGGCACCATGAACAAACTCGAAGACATCGCTTATCGTTCCTGCTAAGCAAACGATCTTGTCGCGCTCTGTCTGGTTTACAACCACCTGTATACCACATCACCTCAATCAGGATGGTATCGGTGTTGCGTGGAGAGGCAAACCTGATTGGCAACAGATATGACAGACCACACCATCGACGCGTATGGATGAACCTGTCTGGTATTCAGACCGAGGCAGAATCCCGACATTGATAATACATGTACCTCAGCGATAGTGGCGGCAATCTTGTTGAACAACTCCATTCTCTTCATCAGCGTGTCCCAGGTGTTGCTGTATTGATCTACTGCCTTGACGGCGCTCGCACTCATATCGATACCCGAACTGATGTGGTCGATAGCAGAGGGTGCCGAGTATGCTGACCTCTTTGGTAGCCTCCCTGACGACATCGGTAGCCTGGATGACATCTGTGGTCACTCCATCGCGCCGCTCAGCGGACAAGGAAAACTTGATTTCGATTCCTGAGAGATCAGCCCTGTCTGCAATCTCCTTTTCCACATTCTCTTCAAATACTTTGGATGCTCGTCAGACCGATATTTCACTGAAACGAACGTTACTCCGTACCACCATCCTTCAGTTTTGCCAATATACCATCGACAGTGTCAGTGAGGGCTGTGATATGCTCACCCTTCTTGAAACGGTGCTTCTGCAAAATCTTGACGACAAGCGTGGAACAATCATCTTTCACATCGCTGACGAGAATCGAGAATCGATTCCCTCGGTATGGAAGACAATAAATCACATACACGCACAATTTTTTTTTTCCTTCCAAGCGATGCGACTCTTTCTCTCCTTGGCCACATTGGTCGCCCGCGAGGTATCCCCGACGGAAAATTCGATCTGGAATTGCCTCGCAAGCGGGTTTTTGCGCCGCGCTCGAGTACGAATCTCGATATCTAGAGTGAGGGACGGTTAGTCTAGCACGCAAGAGCGACTCCAACATCGCAAACCCGCCTTTGATAGTGATTATCTTTGCCCTAGACCCACGGGTCAGCACGCACATTCTGGTTACGAAGGTCACACGTGCGTGGTCGAGTTCATGTTCTGAGCTGGATGGTGTAGATGTTGTGGTGTTGGAAGCGGATATGTGATCCCTGGGAAGGATGATGATGAGGGCAGGGATCACAGCCAAATAAGTGGCTATCATAGTTCGGAGCACGGGAGGCTGTCCGGGCTGGAGGGACCAGACGCTCAAGGTCCCAAGTCGCGACAGTCGCGACGAGTATCCAGAGCCAAAGTTGCTTAACCTCTCACTCGCAAGAGTGAAGAAAGATGCTAGCCACGGTCTTCTGTGTCAAACGGTGCTTAAAGTCGGTTCCATCGGGCGATCTCAGATTAACTGTAGCAGTGCATTCGCCATCTCACTCGTGGAAACGGTACTCAGAAACATGGACAATCGATGCATTCGCATGGACACTAAGTTAGATACATGGCTGCAAGCACGAGAACACGTTCAGGCAACCCATCGACAGAAAACGACCCGTCAGAAAGGAAAACCCGGAAATGTACTAGTTAAACCATGATCCGAGTCACCATAGCTATCGCTCAGTAGACCCCGGACGGTGATCGAGGAGACGGATCGCAGACACCCATCCGTGTGCCAAATTGCTAGCCTCATAGGCTATGTGAGGCGTTCGCGCATCAACACGTTGGTGTTTCTGCCCTATTGATGATAATGATTCAGGCTGAAACGCGTAGAAGGCGCGATAGTGCCCTGCTCCACGCTGGAACTATCTAGGTCGGGTAACTATGACTCGGAGTGCTAAGAAAGCCACGTGTGATTAAGGACTGAAATGAATGGTATGGCGCGCACTGCTGGAGGCGTGAAATTCTCGCACAGGGGAAAAGTCTGTTAGGCAAAAAGCTAGGGAGTCCATACGGTCCCTGGGTTACATCATCGGGTCGTCCGATCCAAGCGTGCTCCAAATTCGAACGTGCCCGACTTGGTGCGGATGCAATGGGGACCCTCTTGACGCAGGAGCTCTTGCAAAAGGCTTTGATAAAGACGAGTTGAACCATTGTAGAGCTGTTGTGAGTCTTGTGACTCGCACGTGAATATGCTCTATTTGCTGCATCCTTCACCTCA
>JBBPLU010000098.1:0-37009 GCA_038089935.1 Boletellus emodensis | reverse complement strand
GGGGACCCTCTTGACGCAGGAGCTCTTGCAAAAGGCTTTGATAAAGACGAGTTGAACCATTGTAGAGCTGTTGTGAGTCTTGTGACTCGCACGTGAATATGCTCTATTTGCTGCATCCTTCACCTCACGTTGACCGAACCACAAGTGACTCGACTGCTTCATTTATATCGAGAAGCCTGTCCGGAACACAACGAGAATAGAGAGCTGAAGCAAGAGATAATTCTCGCCGCGTGTGTACCTCATCGCAAGTTAACTGTTAGACCAGTAGGAACGACACGGAAAAAGAAAAAAAAAGGCAGGTGCTTAGGCTGTTCCGTCAGCTAAAACGTTGCGAGATATCTCGGAATTTCCAGCGTTTTTGGTGTGACCGGATTCCTCGCTGAGGGTCAGTCGCCGATGCAAGAAATGCAACGGGTCGGATGCGATACTTACAGTGCTTGCTCCATTTTTTTTCCTGCGGTCTCCACAACCGTACCTAGCCCGTTTTCGGGTCAGTGATCTGAGTCGGCTAGCGAAACAAAAGAAAGGCACATCTCAATGGAACCCGCCATCCGTATCGACTGCGATCGAGGGATTGCTGATCGCGACCAAAAGTGGTTGCGTTTGTTTACTAGCCATAATGCCTAATTTCCGGCTCAGTTCACTGTGATGACCTCCGACTTGAGTCTGGGTGCTCGAACCGTACGCTACAGTGCTGAACATGATCATCATTCTCATCATACACGACCACCGTGGACAGTATGACATTTGCACTGAGCAAAGTATACTACTACAGACGCGACATCTGAGATGTCGCATTAGAACGTGATATCATAAACCACTGATCTATATATAAATGCAGGGAAATTCAAAGAAAGAGAATGCGATGGAAAATGCAACGCAAAATCGCGACTCTAATCCGCATCTACTCTTACTACGCCTTCTTCTTCTTGTGCGACTTCTTCGGAGGTGCAGCGGGCGTAGGCGATCTCGATTCCTTGATCTCGTCCTCCTTCTGCACCTCCTCTAGCCCCCGCTTCTACGAACCCGAGAAGAGAAAACAGGGATGAGCAACCTTCACGACGGGCACAAAGACATAGCTTACCTTTCCCCTCCCCTTGGACTTGCCCTCTTGCTGTGCGAGTGCCTCCGCTTCTTTCTCGATCATACCTAGCAGCGTGTTGCATCTCCGCTGCAGCTCCTGCGTCGACCGACTCTTGAAGAACCAGTCGAATCGAAACACTGGAAACTCGGAAATATCCCGTTTCATGCGCTCGTACACGTCCTCGGTCCGCATCCCATAATGGTTCAACCGACAGAGCAAATATCGGTCTTCCTCCTCCGAATACACCTTGCCCTTGGTCGTGGGGTAGTTGAGCTCAAGCTCCTGCATCGGGTGTTTGACCGAGTTGATCTTCTTGGCGAGGAGATATTCGAGGTTCGACCGCTTGTTGCGTTTCGCTTCTCCCTCTGCAATGCGAGCAGCGATGCGAGGGTGTTCGACAAGTTCTTTCCAGTGTTTCTTGAAGTAGGTGTAGTAACGTTTGACCGCCTTTGCATCCTTGTCTTGAATCTCGGAAGCAAGCAAGTCGTAATCATCCGTCCTACAGAGAACAAAAATCACTATCATGCCGAACGCCTATGGCGGATGAAGACGACGACTGACCAACCATAGTTCTCCAATGCACGGACAAACTGCTGAAAGTCACGCCGGCTCCAATCATGGAACCCTGCCTCCGTGTATTGTTCTTTCAATGATTGCTCGTCTTCGGTCAGCGGTTCAGCTGTGTAGTCAAAGGATGTATCAACGCGACACTTGAATCGCACATTCTATAAAACGTTACCTGTATCAATGAATTCCTGAGCCGCCGCCCGTTCTGCCTCAAGTTTTTCTGGTGTGTCTTCGGCCCCTGGGGGTTCTCTCGTGGTTGCGGGTATACCATTCAAGCGCTGAAGGAGTGCTGAAGTCACTTTCAGCGCCGAGAATGGTCAGAAATACCTTGAATACGGCCAATTCTCTCTCCTGAAGCTGCGCTAGTGCCGGGTCGAAAAACTGGAAGTCCTGACTGCAGATAACATTAAGTAGGGAATAACACGCGACGATGCCACAACAAGCTCACATTTGAATCTGCTTCGGGGCACGTGGCAACTTGGGTGCTTTTTCTGTCTTCGATGGTCCAGCACGCAGCGTATCCTTGAAGTAATTGTCTACCGAGTAGTTCAGCTTCCTCTCTCTTTTCGACAACGACAACATGTTCAAGTTGAGTGTCTTGCGTCCGCTCCGGAAGTCTTCGCCTTCCCATTGTTGTAGCGAATTGTCGGACTTGAAGTTACTCAGGTCCTCGAGGTTAAGGCCCTCATATTTGCTGTTCAGTTCAGCAGTGCGCTCTTCGCCGCGCTGGATAACAGCCTCAATGTCACCATTGATCAGCATACTAGAAAGGGAGATTTTAACAACACAATGGAAGCACACGTGATACGACTCACTCATCGGAAGAGTTGATGATCTTCTCTGCACCGTGCGCAATCATGTCGAGCAACTCATCCTTGGACGCAGCTGGGTTTCGAGATTCATCGGATATGTGCTGTCGAGTTTGAGGCAATGAAACTTACCTTTAGATTGTTGCTGTCTACCCTGTTGTATGACGAGCTGGTCAAGGCGAAGCTTTTGCGCAGCACGCTCCAGCATGCGCTCCTCGACACTGCCCTCAGTTATAAAACGAAACACGTATACCTGCTTCGTCTGTCCGATTCGGTGGGCACGGTCCATAGCCTGCAAGTCAGCTTGGGGATTCCTGAAGCCACGGTCAGTACATCCGATATTCGTCACTCGATGATCAGGAATCTTACCAATCGCTGTCATAGAGAATAACGATATCCGCAGTCGTCAGGTTGATACCTAAGCCTCCAGCGCGTGTAGTAAGCAAAAAGATGAATTTTTCGCTACTTGGTTTATTGTATTCGTCGATGGCGACAATCCGGTCCTCGTGTGCCGTACTACCGTCAATGCGACAGTACTCTAGAGAGAGGTTAAAGATGCCGGAGTACCCACCGGTATTGGGAACGTACTGAATGTACGGAAAAGGCAATAGTCTTCTAGAATATCCAGGACACGGCTCATCTGACTGAAAATCAACACCCTCGATCCTTTGGCCCTCAAGGAATGAAGTAGTTTATCCAATATAATCATCTTTCCCGAGTTTTCTATCAGATGCTCATCCGTGGTGTAAGGCGGGCCTGGTTCCTGATCACGCCAGGTGGCTTGAATAAACGAACAGTTAACAGAGAGAATGAGGACTTACTGCGCCGTCGAACAAATATGGATGGCACGTCACTTTTCGAAGCTGATATTTGGTTGGATACGTTACCTAACGTCGGCCGTAAGACGTACCTGCATGACCATGTTCATCAGACGAGTCTTCCCTTCCTTCTTGCCCGTCAATCCTTTCAGAGATAGCGTTTAGGTGGAGGCAATTCACATGGAAAGGACAAACCGTTGACTGCATCTATGTCCTTTTCCAAGACAGAACGATACCACTTCCGCTGCATCTCAGTGAGACCAACGTAGATGTTGATTTCCTTCTCTAAGACCAGAATCAATAACCAGAGAACGAGGGCTGACGAAGGGGCGGATTACTTGGAAGAAGGTTCTTCTCCACGTCGGACTTGACACGACGTAGGAGGAAGGGTCGTAATATCTTGTGTAATGCTTCGACAACTTTCTTGCTCTTCTCCTCCTCGCCATCAGCACCAGCATCATCCTTGTGAAGAAAAGCGTCGAGGTCAGCGTAGTCGGAAAATATCTCTGGGCAGATAAAGTTGAGGAGAGCGAACAATTCCTTCAAATTGTTCTGAAGCGGGGTGCCCGTGATCAGTAGTCGACCGCGGGACATGAAGGAGCGGACGATCTGAGCAAGAATCGAGTCAACGTTCTTGATGCGGTGAGCTTCGTCAATGACGATGTATTCAAAAGAGAATTTCTTCACTGCCGACTTTTCGATGAGACAGATCTCGTATGAGGTGACACAGACATCGAAGTCTTGGGGGATGAGTCGGTTCGCAATCAATTCAGCGCGCTCTTCTTTGCTACCAGTCAAGACCACGACATTGACGTCGGGTGTCCACCGCTCGAACTCTCGGGCCCAGTTTTGGAGCGTGGACTTGGGGACCACGATCAGATGAGGGCCATAGACATTACGATAGTGCCGAAGGTAGGAAAGGAAAGAGATCGTTTGCAGCGTTTTACCCAGTCCCTGTAAGTACGGTTAAACCATTGAAGCAAATATATTAATAGAACACGAACCATCTCATCTGCGAGAATACCGTTGAGACCATTGTGGTGTAGCGAGACCATCCAATTCAACCCCTGTAGTTGGTAGGCTCTCATGGTACCATTGATGACTGCCTAGGGTCAGTAGGCACTTGATTATATGCGCGGAGAACTGACAGCTTGGCGATTCCTCAAAAACATAGGGTTGGTCGTCTCCTTCAGCAGCGAGCTCCCCACCTTTTAGCATTTCTTCGTCTTCCTCCTTTTCTGACTTCCTGTGGCGGGCGTTTTGATCTCTTGATGATAATCAGAACGCGATTTGAATTGACAAAAGGGGGTACCAACACAGGTTTTTTGCGACTTCTCCCTCGCTGCTTCTGCTGCGCATCGAAGAGGGCTGCGTACTGAGGATCACGGGCTTTCTACAAATCCACGGGGATGAATGTACGCCGGGCACGCATGAGAGCACGACTGACCTTGACGTCCACAAAATATTTGAAGAGGTCCGTCTGACCCAGCAAATAGGCATACCGCTTCACGGCGTCTGCAACCTACACAGCATGAGAACACAACACACAAAGACAGTATCGAGAAAAGATACCTTTGCCTTGTCCATCTCCTGCCGCTTCACGTGGAGGTGGCCTTCGTCTTGTTTTCGTTTTTGCTTCTTTTGCTGTCTCTCCGCGGACTGCTGCATTTTTGCCAGTTTTGAAGGTGATGAAGCGCTGGCGACAGGCACCTAAAGAGGGAGACCATCTCAATGAAGGGATCGGAAAGCGTGGACACACGAAGCGAAGCGAACCTTGTCGTCCTCGTCGCTCTGAAGCTCATCCTCCTCCGCGCTCGCGCCGCCATCGATGTACTCGCTCTCGCCATCGTCCCCGCCCTCGCTTTGCTGCACCGTCCGATGGTGCACGCGTGGTAAGTACGAGGCCACCGTCAGGGCGGACGGTACTTGCCTGTCTTGACACGATGTTGCTCGGAATCACGTCGCTCAGGACATCTTCGTCCATCGGTGCTGGGGTGTCCTGGATGGTGTCTCAGCGGGGAGGCAGAGGGTAGATCAGGAAACGCACGTTCAAAGTCATGTCGCCTGTCGTCGTCAAAGAGGAAGCTGTGCGTGACAGCTAGGTGTGACAAGCGCGACTGTTTGTCACACCCCACGGAACTCTATCTGCCAGACCAAGGTCTTCAAGTTCACCATGCTCAAGTACTTTCAGGGCTGACGGCAAGACACTGACTGCGCTAGGACCTCGGACGACAGAGAACGTTGTACGATCCAATGCTCCTTTTCAGTAATGGGAATCGTAATGATGGCTTAAACCTGGGGCAGGATTCAGATCCTCAACGACGGAGCCCGTCTAGATATCCCAGGTGAGTCGTCCGACAGCTGCTGACGTGGATAACTCGTTCAAGGTTCGAACACGCCTGTCGTCTTTATCGCCCTTCGTACCAGACTGATCCAATGGCCCGGCTGACACAATTCATAATCCTTCATCAAGAATGGTGCCATCCGTAACTCTACTTGAGGCAATACGAGATCGACTTGTTCTTCCTGGATCAGCGGTTGCACATCCGACCAAGCTGGACGTGCCTAGTGGCTGCAAGCCGCGAGGGAGCTGAAAGTGCTCAAGCTTTACCACAGCGTCCGTTGTCTCGGGCCAATTTGCAACGATGTCAGATTGGCATGATTATTGAAATGTGCCAGAGTGCCTGGACCGTCCCAGGGTCTCGCACCGTCAAATATTTCACATAGTGTGGTTATTGGGGGAAAGGCCGACTTCGCTCGCTAGTACGTTCGTTGCTTAACTAGAGTAAGACTCAGAGCTACGTGCATATCAAGTTGAGTTAGGGCCGGACGGTGGTTCCGGGCCATTCCGCCGGGACTGGGCCTGGCTCCATGCATCGTTGTCCCTGCGTCAATCACCGACTGCTTTCCCGAAACCTCCGCGGTTTAGTAGCTGACTTGCGCAGATTGCCATCTGTTCATACTATGCTGGATGCGGAAAGGTAAGCTGCTGGAGTGATATTCATCAAATTTCTGTGCCACTGGCTATGGAATAACATTCTTCTCTATGATTTTCCGAGAGGTCATGCCGCCAACGAAACAAAATGAGGTTGAACAATGAGACATGCCCTGAGCACATGGTCGAGGACAATAGGACCGTAAGGCTGTGTCAGTGATCTTCAATTTGTTTCCCAGGTTCCGAGGAGTACCATGCCCGTCGCCGTGCTCCTCCCGGTTCAAAACTTACCCTAGCCGATCTTGCAATCACCCTTGAACAGCTTCCCTCCCATGGCACTTGCAGAGAGTGTTTTTGCGTCTCTCATTTCATGCAGGCCGGTGTCTTGCCAGTGTCGGTGCCCTGAATTACCTCTCCGCCGGACAAGGGGGAAGAATTTCATATAAATCAATGGAAGCTTATCGTCGGACCTCAAGGTACACTCTATCCGGCTGATATCCGGCTGTGAATATGCACTCCGAGTGGCGCGCTATGATTTTCTTTTGCATACCTGTCAGGCAGGAACTGCATTCCGGCAATCGAGCAATAGCATGACAGTGCGTACGATTTTCTCTCCGAGAATTAAAAAATGTAATAAAGGAATAGGTATGCCGTCCGTGTTGGCATTGCCTCTCTCTGACTCCCTCCCTTCACTCACTCCCCTTCCGTGTCCTTATCCCCCTTTCCTGTCCAACGTGTTTTCTAGAGCCGCTGTTGATATGACATTCCTCATCGATGCAACCTACGGTGCCCTTCTGCTCGGCGGGTTCTGTGCCGCGGTGTGAGTGCTTATTCTGTCCGAATCAACTGGCCTTGAACCTCTATTCAAACTCCAGTCTGTCGGGAGTGGTTGTCGTGCAAACGTTCTTATATATCAAGCTCTTTCCTCAAGATTCTGCCAAGGTCAAGGTGATAGTGAGTCGCGCTTCATGGCCTGTCCGAGACTCTTTGGCTTCACGCATAGATAGGTTGCGGCGGTGTGGTGTGTCTAGGTCGCTGCACCATCATTCAGTGCTCAGTCTCCTTCCCTCAGGACGCTCGATGCTATACACAGCTTATTAGTCTACACGTCGATCTGGATTTCGTTGATCAGTAATTACGGCAACGAATTCGCAGTGGACACGATCTCAATGTGCGTCTGCGACGTGGTTGCGTGTCTTCTCTAACCTGTGAAGCGATCGTTGCTTAGCCCACTAGCGGTGTGTGATTTTTGGGTCTTTTGAACGCTGATCGTCTAAATTCTTCGTCGCAGTTGACGGTCGTAACTACTGTGAGTGACTGCCTGTTCTCTTGTGCGATGGTCTTATTATTGTGGACCGTCATTAGGCGATCCTCACGTTTATTGTGCACTGGTATCATTACTCTCTGGACTCTCGCTGGTTAGTTTGGTGACACCGTTCTACAGTTTCTTTGCACATCGCATCCACAAACGTGAGTAGGACGCTACAGACCCGATCGAAACGCTCACAGAACCATAGTCAGTCGACAGCAGTGGCATTTTACGGTGTTAATTGTAAGCCCCTACGTTGTCGGACCTGGGTAGCCGACTGAACGTCCCGTCATCGAAAGCTGGTGTTGGCGTTCTTTCGCCTATGTGAGTTTATGTCATTTCCTTTTTGCGCTCGCGCGAGAATGACGTGGGTTCAACCAGGTTGCGCGTCAGGTAAAGTGATGGATGAGATGGGATCGTTCAACCTGTGTTCACTTTGTCTGTTCCGGACGTTTAGTCACGACGGTTGAAATGTGAGGCATACCTTTTGCTTGGCGGGCCACGTCCATTGACAGCTGTTGTACTAGGATACGTATGAAGTCCTTTCCGGCGTTCAAGGCGAAATTCCGTGTGAGCCTCAGTACAGCGTGTATCGCGCGCTCTTACTCATCTGTTTTCGAATCAGTGGGTTTTTACCCTCGGCCTAGCAATGTCCTGTCTCGTGGATATTCTGATCACAGGGTTCCTGACACATTCGCTGCATGCGTTGCAGAGGGAGAAGAGGGCTTCGACGAGGTAAACATTTGACACTTCAGAGATCATGACTAGTCGTGCTAATCTCTGGTTGCATAGCTTGGACCGTGTCATTGGTGCGGTGGTCGTGTATACCTTTGAGACCAATCTGTTGACAAGGTTGGTTTGATTTGTGCGGTGTTTTCCACCTTGCTGCATCCTTTTTCCCAAGTGCTGCGACGATTGTGTCGATGATCTGCGTGAGTGCTTTCCCAAGTGTGCTATTCTGATGTTGCGTTTTAACGGTCGCTATCCAAGTGGCTCGCGATGCCGGACAATCTCATTTTTATGGGACTTCACTTCTTTATTAGCAAACGTGCGTGGTGATCATGTTTTTGTTGATCCTTGTCGACGTCTCACTACAGTGTATGCCAACTCACTGCTTGCCACGTGAGTTTCCTGGTTTTTGTTTTTGTCATGTAGCGACATGACGCGTCGCTAATGCGGTGTCAACCCAGGTTGAATACGCGTAAGCATCTTCGGCACCAACGACAACGCGACGCGTCTGCGGATCTCCCTTCGTTCCCTCGGTTATCCACGATGCCGAAGAGATCGACAGGCAAATTTTCGGTGAGCAGTCGGCGTGATCACACGACGAGAATCGTTTGTTTGGCTGTGGTGTGACGGACGCCTTTTGGTTTTGATTCAGGCACGGGCTGATCCACCTACGCCCACCAAGGTACGTGATCGGACCTGGGCTAGCTGCGCTCTGTTTTTACGCTCACCTTGGCTATTTGTCAGCTCGAGATTACTGTGGAGAAGACGGTCGAGTTTGGAGACGACGATCCTGCTTCGTTGCAGAGCTTCAAGCGTGTGTCAGTTATGGAACCCCTGGCCAAGTGATTCTTTTTTTTTTTTTGACCTGCTCGGGGCTTGCGTTGTGCATGGCTGGTCATTATCGTCAATATTGTTTTGTTGGTGGGATCCTATATTTCTTGTGCCTCTTGTTTGTTTCTCTCGTTGGATATGTCAGCCTGAGACTTTATTCTATTATTATTATTTCCATTTCCCTGTGGTCGCATTTGTTTTCGATCTACGTCGCCCTCCTTTATGTCTCTGTCACTTTGCCGTCCCTTTCAGCTTTCTTTGGTTAATCTAGGCAGATAGCAGCCTAGTTTCTTCTCCTCCTGGCGCTTATAGCGATCTCTGTAGATTCTCAGATTTTCAGCGATTTTCTTGATTTTCCGTTGGACGTCAGGCTTTTGGTGATGTGACGCTACTAGTATTTAGTTAGTTTGTATAGAGCACCGCATAATGACAGCGTGTGTCTTCAAGTTTGCTTTTGACGCGCACGGCTCAGCGACGCGTCGTGACTTTCTGTGATCCATCAGCAATGCAGAGCCTCTGAGCAAGCCGGGTCACCACTTGACAATGAGTCTGCCGAGTCAGTGCCGACAATACGCGTCCGCTTACATAACGGGCGACGACACCCCGGCACGTCCAACAAACTGGAATGACGCACGCCAGCATTCCCAAGCGCTTGCGTCACCGTCAGCGTGATAGGAGCTGCACACAAATAAAAGAGCCCCAGGACCACACGCTTGATTTTCCCCCATCAACATCAACATCATGTCTGCACCCATCGTTCTCCCCGAAGGGTCCGTCCGCGTCGTTTTTCCCTGGCGTATGTGCTCACCTGTGCATCTCGTTCCCAGATACCGCCACGTCGCCGGCGCGCTCGTCTCGGTCGTATGGCTCTTGGCGTGGCAGACCACGGTCGTGTACCGCCACCGCAAAAAGTCGGGCATCAAGTATCCACAACGTGCGTTCGTCCACAGTCGTCGTAGAACTCTGTTGGTCACCGTTTACCAGTGTACGCCGAAAAGGCGGAAGCACAGGCGTCGCCCGCCGCGCACGTGTTCAACTGCGCCCAGCGTGCCCATCAGAACACGCTGGAACACATGCCCATCGTTGTCATCACGTGCGTAGGCCTTTGGGTTGGTATTGCAAGGGGTCGGGTTACTGACCAGGGGTGGATGGAACAGGACGTTGGTGTCTGGGATCGCGTGCCCCGTGTGGGCGGCGAGCGCGTGTGCGTTTTGGGCGTTTACCCGCGTCTTATACACGGTTGGATATACGACGGGAGACGTGGACAAGGTACGTGTGGACGTGTGCATGTATGAAGACCCGTTTGCTGATTGACATGTTCGAAACAGAGGAATAGGCGTGGTGGCATTCTCGGAGAGCTTCCCCTCTTCGGTGCGGTTTTTTCGTTTCTAGGTTTTTGTCTGGGTTATGACTGATCAGGGTGATATTGTCCAGGTCTCATCTTTGGATCAACCTATGTAGTGTATCGGTTGTTTGTCGGTGCATGAAGGGAACAGTGGCTGTAAGTACCCACCATGACCCTGCTGGAATTGCGTGCTTTGCTGACGGGCACTCTCAAAAACACACACATTTTCTATGTACGGGTTCTTTTCTCCACCCAACTGTCGACAGGTTGAACCTTACAATCCGAATGTGCATTTTCTACCACTAATTCCGAACAAGACAAACACAAAGCGGTTGTGTATGTGGTGCTTTGCGTTTGTCTTGGGGGTTGTGTTATTTATTTTTTCGGTTGCACCTATGCAAGAGATTCATGAGACTGGTTCATCGTCGGATACTGAGGTGACTGGGATGATTCAAGTTCCTCTATATGCGTGCTTGTTCAGTCTAGCGAACCCTCTAAAGCCGCCTTGGGGAAGTGATCGCCCATAATGAAGCTCTCTCTCTCTCGAGCGGAAGCACCTAATATTTTTGGTGGGCCATTATAGATGCAGTGATATAGCTGAGAAGCGACTTAGCGCAGAAACCCCTTTCAGTTGCTTTCCCGTTCCGAACTGATGGAGTGGCAGCCAGCAGGTTAGGTGTACTCACCCCAACGCGGTGTCCACTACGTCCCAGTTCAATTCTCACATCAACCATGAAGAGTCCGAAACTTCCCTCCTTTTCGTCTGGCGAGAATATGCGTCCCAGGCGCTGTGTGAATGTGTCTCACGTCCATCCGGATGGCACCGTTGACGAGTATGAGATTCGGTGTCTGTCTTATTATATGGAGATGACTTTGGTCTGCGTAGGCATTCGCGTGTGGTACGGCTCTGGATCGAGCTGCCAAATAACGTGACATCACTGTAGGGCGCTCATCATTCGAGAATTCCGGGCGCATTTTGCTAGTCTGCACCGCCAACTCAAGTCTTGCCACATCATGCGCGAGCGGATTCGCGCTCGCAGCAGATCGGACTGGGACCAATGGTCACCGTCGCATCGGGCAGGGCTCGCTTGGACGGTTCGAGTGCCCAGAGTCTAGTTCGGTGACGGCAAGTTGTGCGCCAAGGACTGGCCTCGGTTTCGTGCTAAGTATACGCCGGTAGTACACTGTTTTTCTTCGTCCGCATTGCTACTCCCCCCGTTCCTTTCTACTACCTTCCGTTTCTTTTCCACCTGTTTGATTAGGCGGTTCGCGAGATGGATTTTCTCCTCGAACCCCCTGTCTCTCCCTTTGCGAACGCACACAGCAAGTATGATTCTACCCAAGCAGTTATTGCCAAGGATGTCTCTCTTTCACTCAACTACCTTCCGTCCAAGTTCTCTCCGGGTCTCCTCTCGCCTCTTCCCCACCGGCGCAAGGGTGGGGCCGGTCTCGCCCTCCCGAAGCAGGGCGGCGGAAGAGAAGCGTTCACGAGTAACGAGGCTCGCATGCCCGCAGAAGGCGATGAAGACTATGACGGTGTCATTCGAGTTGTTCAGCAAAGAGGGCGGTCGGACCCTCGTGCGCATGCGCTGGAACAAATTCAAATGGGCCTTGTTCATCGCCAACAGCTGCGTACGTCCCTATCGCTGATTTGGAAACATTTCCATCTCGCGCTGATCCTCGTTGTCCTGCCTTTGGTTATAGCTCTCTACGTGGTCACTGGCTGGCCTGATCGCCTGTCTTCTTACCTGGTTTGACGTCTTCCAGTCGGCCGACATCATCCGATTTGGGAACCGTGTGTGCCGAGGGCGTACCGGCTCAGCTCGACGAGCACGGCCGTCATCATGGATAGTTATGCGAGGTGAGCCCGTCGTATTTTTTTTCTTTTCGTTTGGTGATGCTGCGGAGTTTTGCTCATTGGATGCGGGCAATCCTTTTCTTTCCTTTTTTTTCGAGACATTCAACTAGCAGAACGGTATGGTGCTGGGTTTGCATCGGACGTCCTTGCGCATTTGCAGTCCAGCTCGGTTGCGAGCAGTGGGGTGGGCACGCCTGTGGTTGGGCCGTTTGGCATCCGTCTGCCACTCCCCGCGGGGTTGTGAGCTGCCAGACTGGCAGGGAGGTGGGGGTGAGATCGCGTAGGGAATGCAGTATCTTGGCATGCACAGCTATAATCGCGCTATGGGAGGACATGTCGCATACCCATTATTGGACGGATATATATATATATTATCAAGAGGAGGGAATTTGGCAGCTGAGTGCGAAATTCGTTTTTGACTCTGATAGTCCAGATTTTGTCGTTCAGCTGGCAAGGATGTACCTTGCAACAGCGGGCAGACGGTAAGACTGGGCGATGGTGAGATGAGGTGAGAACGCGACGGCTCGGCGACGGCAGCATCAACAAGAAGATGGTGAGGGCGTGAGGGGGTGCGCGCATGAGTGCGTTGGGTAGGACAGGGCGAGAGTGAAATGGGGTAAGGGACGGCGCGACGGGCAAGGGAGAGTGAGACCGCAACGATGCGCGCGTGCGTACGAGCACGGACTCGCCAGCAGACGGTCATGGTGCATCCGCCGACATTGGAGTCGTGCTCACGAGTATGCTAGGCAAGACGGGATGAGGGCGGGACGGCGAGATGTCATGGGTGGGGGAGCAATGGAACAAGGGGACGGCGACAGCGGGTGCCCGACGCGTCTGCCGGCATGTACGCTGGGGGAGTGGAAGGCAGCTTGAGGTGCGGGGAGGGCGAGGGCGAGGGCAAAACGAGGGCGAGATGGAGGGGCGATCATGATAATCGACGAGTGTGTACGAGCACGAGTCCGCTAACAGACAGAACGTCTGCTGACAGGCCATGCTCATACACATACTGCTGGGCGAGACGCGAGGCGAGGGAACAGTGAGAGACACCCTGAGGGCGGGGCGGGGGGAGGGAATTTCTCACAGAAATGCAGGCACACCTTGCTTCAGCGGTCTTGCTCCTCTTTCTCTGCGCGCAGCATTGATTTGGTAAAAGTGTAAGAGGGGTTTTTTGATTTGGGCATTACGTGCGCCACTGGTAATCGAGTCCCCTCGGTCATTCTGACCACTTCAGACATCACTTTCACTACGCGAATCTACTCACTCGAGCGAAACATGAGCCTATCCCTGTACGTTAATCCTGAATCTAGAACAAAAACAATCACCGTCACACGCTAGAATTGCTCTTGCCTTTTTGTCCTTGTTCTTAGATATCGAGCTTCGAGCTTCAGCGCGACGCAAATGGCCTCTTGCGAGGCAGTTCTACATCCAGTTTTTACGTGGGAAATGCCGAGCAGCGGACCAAGGCGGCCACGAGGAAAAGGGTCGCGCCTTCTGGAATGAAAATCTATCTTTGTGTATACGATTCGTTTTTTTTTTCTCGTCAACGGATTGATTTTCGATAGTGACATGAACGATTCTTCCGACTTCGTCGTCAAGATCTGTCGGAAACACCGCATCACTGGCAGCAAGGATAACGTGGCTGCAACTTGCCTTCACTGAAACTGTTGACGGATTGCTAGAAATTTTGAAGAGTGGTGGTACGGAGCTGCTGAAGTGTGAAACTGACGCATTTTTTTGCTATAAAAGTGTCCGGGAACTGTAGCCTACAGGAGACCACTCGTGGTATTGCGCTGAAGTTTGCGTTGGTTTCAGTGTCACACAAGAGCGTTTCTGCAGACGACCTTCAAGTTCAAGCTATGGAAGTTGGCGGGAAGGCGACCCAAGGCACCAGCACTCAACTTCACGTCACCGCCTGTCAGTCCCACGAATTCGGCAGTTCATACCGGCGCAAGTGCTGCGATGGAACTACAGACGTTTGCGAACACTTTGAGCGCGCTGTTGGATAGGGTGGAGCTGTTTAGCAGGATTGCAGTCGACGTTGTTCAGGTAATTGATATGCTTAGTATCTTGAATCTTCTTGTGTCTGCATCTCGCGTACATAGGTCCACCCATATACGTCGCTAGCGTGCGTTGTCTCGACTGCCCACCAGTTTGGTCCTGTCGCTCTGCTATCCTTAATCGCCATGACATTCCACACAGGTGCTCATCGACCAGGATCTCCGGTTCATGCAGATCATTCGCTATGATGAATGAGGTCTTCGCGTTCGTTGGCAATCCCGAGCTCTCTATGCCCAGGGATGCGGAGGAAATACACGATATTTAACATTGATACAAAGATTAACAGTTACCAGAATAAGCTGTGGGAGTTCAAGACCGCATTCATGGAGGGAGTGACACTACAGACTGAACTCACTGTCGTTCGTATTATGAATGTCGTGGAGCACACAGGTCAGTACTATCCCTCGCTCCTGTCATCTGATGCTCACAAATGGGCGACACAGCGGAATCAGTTGGCCTGAACGACATACCATATGCATTCGAGGCAAAGTACGCGCAAGAGAAAGGATGCCTGCCCGGCACTCGCGAGTCTTCCCGCGATATTTATGATATTTTGAACAGTCCCGCTAAAGACGCCCCGCGAGTGTCTCCTCACTGGGGCCCCCGGATCGGGCAAATCTGCGATTGCTCGATTATACGACGAGCAGAAGAGACTGGGCCCGTCATACTGCTTTGCTATAACCGACATTGGATGGCGAAATCCACAGAATCTCTTTAGCACCGTGGCGCGCGACCTCGCCGATCGCGATCCCCAGTACGGGTTTACCCTCTGGGAAGCCGTGAAGGACAGCCCGGCGCTCCGGACATCGACATCTTCCCCGGAACAAGTCGAGAATCTGATTATTAAACCCAGCGCTTACTTCGGTTTTGTTGAGCCCCTCACTCCCAACGAATCTTCGTTTTCTGATCACCACTCGCCCAGAGGCCGATATACTTGATGCATTCCCTCGTCTACCTGTTGCTCGTATACACCTAGGAGATGTCTCGGAGGCCATTGTCGATGGACATTCAGAAATCCATCCATTACTCGCTCCATCGTTACACCTATCTCGACTCTCCATGGTCTGACGACGGTTGGTGTCGGCTCCTCGTGGAAAATTCGCAACACCTGTTTCAGTAGGCGTCCACAGCATGCCGCTTCATCACGAGGCGTAGTACCGGACTGGGGTACTCCTGGAAAGCAACAATAGTGGAAGTGTCCACGCGCTAGAAAAGCTTTACCGAGCGATACTTGAATAGCAGTTTGTGCTGCATGGCGCTCAACGTGGGTCTCACGATGTAATGCTTGCCCTCTGTGAGCCGCTCTCTCTTGCCTCCCTCTCTGCACTCTTTGGCAGTAGTCTCAAACTTGAAGTGCGAGAGGTCACCGAGCCCCTTGTGTTGTTGCTTGATGGTGTGGATCACAAGGATAAGGAATTGGACCAAATCATGCATCATTCCATGATCTTTTACTCAATAAGGATTGCAGTTTTTTGCCCCAGCGCTCCTGTTATCTGGAATGAGGATTAGTTGCATGCATGCAGAGCCTGCCCAGGTTCAATATCTGTGATCTCAAGGACTCTCAACCACACAATGCTGCTGATCCCAACCTGATCAATCAAGTTACAGCTACTTTAATAATGATAGGCCCAAGCATGGAGAATACACACAGGCTGAGCCAGAATTTGAATCTGTGCTAATTATTTGGCAAGCATGAGATAACTGACTCCTGCACATCTCCAAAGCAGAGAAGGAGATAGTCCTTCAAATGTTGCTGCAATCTGGTTTAAATGACATGCAAATTGCTGAATATACAGGAATTTGTCCCAGGACCATGAGGGGTCTCTGCAAGTGCTTTTGAGAGAGTGGTGAGATTGTGAAGAGATTAGTTGTAGGTGGCCAACCCAAGTTTCTGAATGTGTTGGATGCCATGGTGGATGCCCTTCAAAACATGCTTTTGTATATCTCATACTTTCATACAGTTCCTACAAGATCTAGTCAAGTGCCAGCCTGACATTATGCTCTGTAAGGTTGTGGAATATCTGTGGCAAATTTGACACATTGACACCTCTCTAGCAACAATCATGAGGACACTGTATCCTCATGGATTCATGAGGAGGAAGGTAGTGTTCATCTCAATTGATAGATGAGACTTTTAGAATCAATATTTTCTAGATAATACAACCAGTAATTGAACAAGATGAGCAGGATTGTTGTGACATTATTTTGATTTCTGCAAACTCTTGGCAAATTCAGCTAGCTGAGGTTCAGAGTCTGCTAGTATGTGTATTTCTGAAGTGATGGCCTAGCTGTAAGGAGGCCATCCCCCTCACACTTCTCCTATTGTATACCTGAACAATATTAGAGACCATCCCACTGAACAATCTGATTATACATATTATTCAATAGAATGCCTGGCATTTTGTTGAGTGCCTGCACTTTGTCAACTAATATGTAGCCTAAATGTAGGATTATTGCTACTAACAGAGAAGACATGATTCTCAGTGCTAAATGCAATCACATGATCAAGGTACATAACAATGATCAACCTGATCTAATTTCTGAGTGTACAGTATATGAAAAAGAACAAACAGCAATGTGTGTGTGGATATAGTCATGCCTAACAGCTAATCAGAGGAGAGCAGAGAGATTATCTCCAACAAGTAATCCAAGATCTTCCAAACAAAGAAGAATCAACATTGAGGTGGTAAAGATTGTTAGAAGCTATGACCAAGGAATGGATTGGAAGATAAAAACTATGCCTATGCCAAGGTGCAGGCCATCCATAGCAAGAACCACTGGAAGATTCAATCCAGCCATCATTCAGTTGTAAATCAGTATGGGAAAAGAATTCTTCCATCCTCCACAGTTTGATATCATCTGAACCAGAGACAATGTGCTTGCCATCTGGTGAGTAGGCAACAGAGGTAATAGGTTGTTCATGCCCTTGGAATGGACCTGCTACACACTCTCCAGTGGTTGCATTCCAAACTCTGATGGTCCTTGAGCCAGAGGAAATGTGTCTGCCATCTGGTGAATAGGCAACAGAAGTAATAGAACATTCATCCCCCTGGAATGGACCTGCAACACATTCTCCAGTGGTTGCATTCCAGACTCTAATGGTGTGATCCCAGGAGCCAGAAACAATGTGTCTGCCATCTGGTGAGTAGGTAACAGATGTGACCAGACCTTCATGCCCCTGGAATGGACTTGCCATGCACCCTCCAGTGGTTGCATCCCAAACCCTGATGGTGTGATCAGCTGAGCCAGAGGCAATATGCCTGCCATCTGGTGAGTAGGCAACAGAAGTGACCCAATGTACATGCCCCAAGAATGGATTTGTCACACTCTCTCCAGTGGTTGCATTCCAAACCCTGATGGTGTAATCATCTGAACCAGAGGCAATGCACCTGCCATCTGGTGAGTAAGCCACAGAGGCAACATAAGATTCATGTCCCTGGAATGGATTTGCCACACACTCTCCAGTGGCTGCATTCCAAACTCTAATGGTGTAATCAGCTGAGCCAGAGGCAATATGCCTGCCATCTGGTGAGTAGGCAATAGAGTTGACCCGATCTTCATGCCCCTGAAATGGACCTGCTACACACTCTCCAGTGGTTGCATTCCAAACTCTGATGGTGTCATTGAAGAAGCCAGAGGCAACATGTGTGCCATCTGGTGAGTAGGCAACAGAAGTGACATAATTTGCATCCTCCTGGAATGAACCTGCCACTCTCTCTCCAATGGTTGCATTCCAAATTCTAATAGTGTTGTCCAAGGAGCCAGAGGCAATGTGTCTGCCATCTGGTGAGTAGGCAACAGAGGCAACAGGTTGTTCATCCCCCTGGAATGGACCTGCCACACACTCTCCAGTGGTTGCATTCCAAACCCTGATGGTGTAATCATTTGAGCCAGAGACAATGTGCCTACCATCTGGTGAGTAGGCAATAGAGGTGACCTGATTTTCATGCCCCTGGAATGGACTTGCCACACTCTCTCCAGTGGTTGCATTCCAAACTCTGATGGTCTCATCCCTTGAGCCAGAGGCAATGTGTTTGCCATCTGGTGAGTAGGCAACAGAGGTGACCCAATCTTCATGCCCCTGGAATGGGCCTGCTACACTCTCTCCAGTGGTTGCATCCCAAACCTTGATGGTGTAATTATTTGAGCTAGAGGCAATGTGCCTGCCATCTGGTGAGTAGACAACAGAAGTGAAATAATCTTCATGTCCCTGGAATGGACCTGCCACACACTCTCCAGTGGTTGCATTCCAAACTCTGATGGTGTGATCATCTGAGCCAGAGGCAATATGCCTACTATCTGGTGAGTAGGCAACAGAGGTGAAATAATCTTCATGTCCCTGGAATGGACCTGCCACACATGCTCCAGTAGTTGCATTCCAAACTCTAATGGTATTATCCCAGGAGCCAGAGACAATGTGTTTGCCATCTGGTGAGTAGGCAATAGAGGTGACCTGATCTTCATGCCCCTGGCATGGACCTGCTACACATCCTCCAGTGGTTGCATCCCAAACCCTGATGGTCCTATCCTGTGAGCCAGAGGCAATGTGTCTGCCATCTGGTGAGTAGGCAACAGAGATGACAAAACCTTTATGCCCTTGTAGGATATGCACCTCTACAGGCCAGCTAATAGGATGCCCAGAAGTACTGGAGACATGTTTCTGCAGGTGATTCATCCAAAGTTGGCAAAGTGGAGAGCCAGTAGGAGTCTGTGGCAAGGCTGACAGGTATAGGTGAGGGGTGGATCCTCTCAGGATAGGACTAAACACCACAATGAACTGGTGTGCTTCTGAAGCTAGTATGGAGATATCTTCATCCTAATATCATTTTCATCAGTAACAACCACTTTGTTATCATACTGCAATTTACTTTGGCCCAATCCATGAGAATAGTACAGGTTTTTGTGGCAGATAGAATAGGTGACACTGAGGTGAGGGAAAGGAGGCTGATGGTTTCCATCCAGTAGGTGAAGAAGCCCTTGAAGAATCCTGTAACATCATTCAGCAACTCCAGTGTGCAGTTGTAATGTTTTAGGTGATCCATCCAATATTGGCATGCATAGGAGAGGTAGGGGGGGATAGCCATGTTCACTCGTTCAGTTAGGTTAGGGACAGCGGCATTCCGGAATCGTGAGTCCTTCAGGTCGCACATGTTGAACCGGAGCTTACTACGCATACATGCAACCAATGCTTGTCCAAGGATGAGGGAATGTTCAGGCAGAATCTGAACATGGAAGGACAGACTACGGTCCTTGTCGAGTAAAAAGTCACGGAACGAGGTATGTAGGGGGCGGACGGGCTTGTCTTCATCATGCACGCCCTCGAGCAACGATCCGAGGGGCTTGATGATCTCCCGGACCCCATCAAGCGATGAGCCAAGAGGCTTGATGATCCCTTGGATTTCCGAGCAACCGGTAAAGAGAGCAGAGAGGGAAGCTAGCGAGAGTGGCTCGTTGAGGGCTAGTACAACGGCCATCACGTCACGGAATCGGCGCTGAGGGATGGGAAGTGAAAATTGTTGCTCCAGCACAGTCAGGTAAAGGTTGTCCAGCGGACGGACACCTTCACTACCCTTCCCGTCCAGAATTATCCACAGCCGCTCGCATCGGTCGAGTTCATTAGCGGCACGACCGTCGATAAACCTGCACGCAGTGGACGCCCACTGAAATAGATGTTGAGAATGATCCACGAGGAGCTGACACCAACCCCGATCAGGCCACGAGGACTCCAGTGTGGTGTACTGATGAAGTGAGTGATAAACAAAGGTCTCGATGTCCCTGTCGACATCATCGTCAGAGACATCCCCCAGGTTCATACGGAAAACCTCTCGACCCGAGGGAAGTGCATCAAGTATATCATTCTCTGAGCGAGTGGTGATGAGGAATCGAAGGTTGGTAGGCAAGTTTCCATCGGTGACGAGCTTCGACAAGCTTTTCAGGAGTTGTTTACGATCATCTGCATTCCCACTTTCGTCGAGGGCATCGATGACCACCAGGAGCGGCCCCACAAAATGAATGCCTGCGCTTGGTTCCACAATTAGCCGCCGCACTTGCTCGGACGGCGATGTCGACGTTCGTAAGGCCCGACTATTTTTCACGATCGCCCAGAGTGCGGACCTGTACTGAGCATCGTGGTCGCACAGGTCCCGAGCGATCGTACTGAACAGATTCCCAGGATTCCGCCTCGCCACGTCCGTACCGGAGAAGCAATATGACGATCCTAGCCTCTCGTGCTCGTCGAATAGTCGCGCAACTGAATGAGCAATCGCAGATTTCCCCGATCCAGCCACTCCAGTTAGAAGACACACTCGTGGCGCGTCCTTCGACGGGTTGTTGAGAACGCCGTAAATCGCATCGAGGATGGACTTGCGAGTCCCGGGAAGGCATCCCTTTTCCTCCACATATCTAGCCCCCGGTGCATATGGCATGTCGTTCAGGTCTACAGCCTCCGCTATGTTCAATGGCGTGAGGACTTGTCCGTAGTGGTAAAGCCTGGACCTACCGGTGTGCTCGACACCATTCATCATACGAATGACGGTCACCCCCGTCTGCAGCGTCACTCCCTCCAAGAATGCGGCCTTTAGTTCCTTCAGCTTGTTCTCGTTATCTTTGATCCTCGCATCGATATCCGAGATCGCATATTTCACAGTTCGAGTCCCTATGTATAGAGATCAGCCAAAGTCATATCGCGAACACGGCGGCTGACAGAAGTTTTTTTGCTTGGTATACTCGATAACAAAGTAAGCGCACTCCGTCACCTGCTGGATCAGGAGTGTGATCGGCTTAACGTGAGCCTCGATCGCCTTCAACGGTTCGGCCTCTTCAGAAAATGTCAACGCGTCGCTCATTGCGCGGGCTAAACGAATGATCCCGTCGTCGTGATCTTTCTGATTTACGACCACCTGTAAAACATCAGAAACATCAGCGACGTGGCGCATGTCGAGGGATCAAGGGACAAACTTGGGTGGCGGATGAGATGACCGACCATGCCATGGATGCATATGGATGAACCTATCGGACGTTCAGACGAGAAATAATCCAGACTCGAAATACCCGCACCTGAGCGATGTTGGCGACAATCCGGTTAAACAGCTTGACCTTATCTAGCAGAACACCCCAAGTGTTGCTGAATGCCTGTACATTGTCAACCACGTTCGTGGCATTGCTAACCACCGAGCTGCCGATGCCGATGGCTGCAGGTGGGGAACCGAGCCCCATGACGCCACCTTGCGCCTTCTTGACGACGTCGCTAGGTTGAAGGTCGGCTGCGCTAACAGCACCAAGGGAGTTGACAAGGTGTGGTGTGGAGATGCGTGTGCTCGATCCCTCGGTTACCTTTGCAACAGGATCAACGGCCCGATGCTCATCCGCCTCAACACCCTCCTGAGAGCCGACAACTAGTGGCACTGGCCTGGGGGCGTCTGTCCCCTCATTTGGCTTAGGGGCGGCACCTGCAGCCTGAGGATCGTCTATGCCAACATCCCTGCACGACTCGGCAAGCAGCCTAAACTTGATGGTCATCCCCGAGAGATCGGACCCATCGGAGGTCCCCTTGCCGAGAGACCCCTCAAATACTTTGCGTTGCAGCGATCGCGTCAGCAGCCAACAAGCCGCAAACTATAGGATCTTACCGCCATCTTTCAATTTTCGCAGTACCTCATCGATAGTGTCGGTGAGGGTTGCGACCACTTCGTCCTTCCTGAAGTTCATGCGGTGCCTCCGGGAAACCTTGACAACAAACGCGAAACGAGTTCCTTCCACATCACTAACAAGAATTAGCTCCTTTGGCGAAAGACAGTGGTCCTGTACGCACAAAGATAGATTCTCACTCCAGAAAGTATGGTTCTTTTTCTCCTCGGCCACGCCTGTCGACAACGAAGTATCGCCCACAGAAAACGCGATGTAGAATTGCCTCGCAGGCGAGAGTCTGTGCCGCGCCGGAGCGCGAAGCTCGATATCTGGAGAAAGCAGCTGAATTCGCAAGCGACAACAGGACGAGCGTGCTAGCTTACCTTTTATAATGATTTTCCTTGCCCTAGGACGCCGTTGAGCATGTCTGCCAAGAAATTATGCACTAATAGGCGCGTACATACTCGATCGGATTGATATTTTGAGCTTGACTGGCTGTGCTCATACTGTTGTAAGCGAATACGAGGTGCTTGGGGATAGCGATAATGGTAGGTGCAAGAGAGGTTGGGCACTGCGAACCAACATGCGGTTGCAACGCGGCTGCGAGCACATGGCAGCCTGGGTCGCGGCCCGCGCTGGGACCGGATTGCTGTGATCAGCTGCCACTGCCTGCCAGTGGCCTATCAGGTTTGGATAATATCTCTTCGTCCGGTGGTTTGTGGATCGCATTGGTCCAGACTGAGGAAGTTGTCGGACATGAATAACAAATATGATTGGCCTCTATGGTACTGAGTCATCAAGGGCCAGGAGAACAACATTGATGTATCATACATCTAACAGTACCTGCACTATTTGTTGGAAGGTCACACCATCGGCGAATACCATGTGTTTCCAATCACGATTATTAGTCGCAGACAACTAAGGAAGTATTACGAACGCGGCGGGAGCGTGTCGAAAGATGGTATAACAAGGGGCCGGTTTGGAGATCGTCCATGAGCGAAGCACTACTGCGTCGTAAGTGCATCGCGACTTGTCGAGCTTGACAGGACATCCGAGGCGGGTACATTATCTGCGTATCGAGGTGCCATCTATTCAGTCTGCGCACACTGAGCGTTCCCAGTCTGTAATGTGAACGGGTTGTGATCGATTGATTCTCCTCCCAGCTAGAACTTTCGAGGCAGTCGCAGGCTATTCACCCGCGTCTAGGTAACGAATTCGCATGACAGTGAGCAACGAGCCAGATGGTGCAGGTGCTCAAATAGAGGGCATACTCTTCGAGGTCTTCGAGTGTCAATGAACTATGTACTTGTGCAGTGTGTATTTAGTGATGAATGAAGCCAATCAGCCTGGTCCTGGATGAGGCACCAGTATGTGAGGTCACAAAGCTATGGCCCAGGATAATGATGCTACAGAGGAACAGTGGCCAACAAGCAATAAGGAATACAATAGCCAAGCTGAAAACACGAAGAGCGCCAGAGAAGAACAGTGACGTCAGTCAATCACCTTAAACCCAACCAAGAATTGGCAGAACAGGGGCTAACCTGACCTTGAACAAATCATGGACGCATCAAAGCAACCTGCCTGAGATTGGGGACAGTTGCTAAGAGCTGAGATGTTTGTTTCAGAAACCAAGCCTGAGGAATCCTTGAGTGTTCACTGTCCAGGGTTCTGTCCCAAGCCGAGGTGGCCGGTACCACACCATTCTCGAGCCCACCTAGAATATACGGGATCTCTTCCCCGAGATCATTTAGAATATGCAGCGAGCGGTAGTCCCGAAACCAGCAAGTAGAACACGCCGTCACAGGAATGACGCGAAACACAAGACGTACCGTCTCTTTCAACGATACGCCCACCTGTACCGTTGCGTTTGCCCCTCCGCATCAGGTTCGACGTTCTCGAGTATGCTCCCCTTCTCCCCTATGTCAGCCGGCGCGCTCTGCGCGTCCTCGAGCGCCGATCCGAGTATCCCCAGACCTGGTATCAAGTACCTTGGAATGTATGCGGGATAACATGAAGCCAAAGAAACATCCCGTCGTTCTCGCCGCGTCACCGCAAGAGTACGTACGACTGAGCGAGGCCATATGAACCCCCATAGACACGGCGCACGCGCGGATCAGTTTTGTCTTGCCGCTAAACAGCAAAGGATTTGGTGATGCAGTAGGCTCTGTCTTGAGAGAGGTGCCAGGGCGTGAAGCCGGTAGAAAACAATCAACACTAGACGAGACAACTAGAAGACCACACGATTCAGCCTTCAGACTGGACGAACAACTTGTGTCATGGCGGCAAGTGGACGAAGGGGAGGACATCAGCCGTATGATAGGCAACGACGATCGGACCGATGAAACATTGCAGTCACGTGCGGCTAGCCGGCCTTTGGAATTCAACATGCACAAACAAACACCGCGAGCCGTCCCCGTGTTGGAGAACAACGTTGCCCCCGAATGTCCACCACGTCGAGGTATGCCTTCCAATCGCCCTCCGTCTCGACCGAAAAGGGGGCCTACCGCATGCGTCCACCGCGCAACTCCCACTCCAAGTCCAACCTGCGCCATCCCTCCGACCCATCCTCGGGCGCACTCCACGTACCCTACCGCCGCGCCCGCCGCCTGGTCATGCTCGTCACCGTCTTGGCGTGCGGTGCGTTCGCCTGCTTTGCGTGCGCATACTGGCTATTCAGGACGAGGTACGGCCATCGCGCTCTGTCCGTGCGTGTCTCCCCTCGCTCTTGCTGAACCCGTCCCGAACAGTCAACGCGTCCCAGCACACCGGGTTTGAAGCGCCCGACGCGCCCCCCTCCACCGCCCCGCACGCACCGATGACCCCACCGCGCCAGCTGCTCGACATCACGCAGGACGTACTCGACGAGCCCAATGCGCGTCTCGACGCGCTCCGCATGAACCGTGCCGTCGCCTACCTCGCCTACCTCCCGCACAGCGGCCTTCACAACCAGCGGATCGCGCTCGAAAACGCCGTCACGCTCGCACGGCTGCTCAACCGCACCCTGCTTGTCCCACCCGCCCGTCTTGGTCCCAAGGCGGTGCGCTACGTCCGCTCGGGCACGCTCGCCCGGATGCTCGCGCTGAGCGACAAGCGGCAGGGGCATCGCCACTGCGCATACATTCCCACGGACGTACCCCCGCCCGACGAATGCGTGGATTACGGGGCGTACACGCTCGTCCCGTGGGCGTGGCTGGTGGATCTGGCGCCCATCGAAGCCGAGCAGACGCTCGTACGCGTCTCAAACGGGTCCGCGGCGTGGATGGAAGAAAGGCTGGGCATACGGCCCGACGAGACGCTGTTCCTCCCCGACGATGAGCCCTATGAGCACCAGTTTGTGGACACGCCGGCGCCGGGGCGGCAGGGCGACAAGTACGCGCACACTATCCCTATCGAGGTGCTCGTGGCTGCGCCTCAACGGCTCATCCAGCTCGGAACCCTCTTTGGCTCCTCACGGCTTCGGCTCCGGAAGGCGGAGAACAGACGGGTTCGAGGAGAGGTGAGGCGACGCATGGTGTTGGGGAATGCGGCATTGGCGCTGGCTGCGGAGAGGATCGGAGAGGCACTGGGGGGGACGTATGTGGCTGCACATGTCCGTGTGGGGGACGGTCGTTTTCAAGCTGGTGCACGCACCAACGTGAGGCTCATCTGGTGGAAACTCGTGCGCGACGTGATGTGTATAGACGTGGAGACGTCGCAGTGGCTCGAGAGGCATGTTTTATCGACGATGGACGTGGCCAGTGAAGACGAGGATAAAGTGTTGGAGCCGCCCGAGGTACTACCTGACGTGGCTGGTCTGCGGACGCCCCATCCTCCCCCTCTCCCGCTCGCCGAGGTGTTCTCGCCCAAACATGCCTGTCGTAGCCGACTATATACGCAGCCCAGACTCGGTCGCCTGAACGTGCCGCTGTTCATCGCGACGGATGCACCGGATGGCCTCGACGATGCGCTGCTCGCGGTGTTGACACGCACGTTTCCATGTACGTTTACCCTGGCGTCGTTTGGGCGCGAGACGGGGCATTTGGTGGAGTTGCGGAACGGATATGACGGGGTGCAGCTGGCAGGGTATGTGGGGCCGATAGTGGATGCGCTGGTGATGGGGAGGGCGTGGGGTGTGGTGGGGACGGAGGGGAGCACGTTCAGTCGGTATGTGGAGGATGTGCTGTGGAGAGAGTCGCACGGCTGGGAGATTGTGCAGCGAGGCTAGCGAGACCGCGTTTTCCTGTTAGAGTGATGGCAAGCAACTCCTCCTCTTCCTCGCCCGCGGACCCGGCCAGCTCGGGCGCGTTTCAGAGGTGGCTCAAGAAGGCGGCCGTGCTCACTGGCGTTGGCATCGCGCCCGAAGAACGCCAACGTGCCTTTGAGGACCAGCAGCGCGTTCGTTGTGAAAAATGGAAGACGGAGCTCATCCACTACAGTCCGTCCTGACGTTTCCCCGCGTGCAGGTACTCACCTCGCGAGCCGGCGTTCACAGGTCCGTCCGTCGTGTTCATGCTCAAGCATCTCCGTCTGTCCGGCTGCGCTGTGCCTCCCGAGAATATCATCTGCGCTCCGTGCGATCTTACGCGCTCTGGAGGATTCCATCCTGCGGGCGCGATCGTGCTCTGCCAGAACCACCCGACGAGCAAGCGGCAGACGGAGGACACGCTGACGCACGAGCTCGTGCACATGTACGACCACTGCAAGTTCAACGTGGACTGGCACAATCTGCGGCACCACGCGTGCAGCGAAGTGAGTGATGTGCGTCTGGTTCCGTCCTTGAGGATGACATCCACGGCCAAGATTCGCGCCAACAGCCTCAGCGGGGACTGCAGGTACCTGCGTGAACTCGGCCGGGGACACGTGTCGTTCACCAAACAACACCAGGCGAGCGTCTCTCCCTCATGATTGCCATTTTGGACTTAGACGCCTCCTTTCTCTTGATCTCCGATCGCGGTCGCTCAGGCGTGCGTGCGTCGAAGGGCGGTACTGTCTGTCCGGGCAAACCCAGCGTGTCCCGACGAGGCCACGGCGGCGCGCGCTGTGAACGAGGTCTGGGAGAGCTGTCTCAACGACACCCGGCCGTTCGACGAGGTGCGTCCGTCGTTGCTTCGGTCGTGCGTGTTTGGCGTGACCGTCGCTTCTTTCTTCCCACGCAGATCTATTAGCCCGCTTGCCAAACTTACTCGGGCTGCAAAGAACACCGCCAAAACGGGACAAAGTGCAGAACAGGCTTTGCGTTGGCTCCTCGCATCTCCAGGGCAGCGTGATGGCGTTCGTAATGGTGTGCATTGTAGCGTACGTACGGGTGAGTACTTGTGGTCGTAATGTGCAATGTGATCCGTTCGGGTGGACATAAAACTCCGACTGCGGCCGGCCAGTGCCGTCCGATCGCGAGTCTGAGAAAACCCTTGCCAAGTGGAGCATGTTGCCGGCACGCAGGCCAGAAACGGCGTGAGAGTTGCTGGTTGGTATCCAGACCGTCCACCAATAAAAGGCCGTCAGCCTCTCTTTTTTTTTTCCCTTGTCCCAACTCTCGTAGGTCCCTCCACTCTCGTGCTTTTCTTCCCGCTCCCTGTGAATCAGCATGTTTGCCCAGCTCGCGTAGGTGTCTCCTGTCTTGGTCTCCCGTCGCATCCTCAGCTTTGTTGTGCAGTGCCCTCGCGCTCCTCCTTCCCTTTGCCTCCGCTGTTATCACCCTCAGCGCTCCCACGAGTGCATCGCCAGGGAGCACAGTGACGATCACTTGGACAGCCGCCACCAGTGACCCCGCCTACTTTTCCTTGGAGCTGGTCAACAATGCCTTCAACCACGAATATGCCATTGCCAACAATGTGCAGACGAGTCTGGGGTCGATCACCCTCACGCTTCCTCAGGTTGACCCCGGGTGGGTGACTCTTTGCCTTTTATTCTGAATTCCATGGCTGATGAAATTCTTTTCGGACCAAAAGAGATGATTACAGCCTTAACGCCATTGCTACCAAGTATGGATATTTTTGGTAATGAGTGAGCATTGATTTGACGCCTCTGTAGCAATGTGAACACGGTCTACTCTTCCACCGGCCCGTTCAGTATCACCTCTACGACCTCTGGCTCGACCTCTGCGGCATCTAGCACCTCGAGCGGCTCTAGCACTTCTAGCGAATCGTCTACGTAAGTCCTTCGTTTGTTTGGTAGGTGGCGGGCGTGTATCGACTGTTGTTTTAGTTCGTCTGCCACTACCTCTACCCCATTGACGACTGCTACTGCTACTACTACTGGTTCCGTGTCGTCGGTTTCCTCTCTGACTGTCCGTTCCAGTTCTGCTTCTGCCTCTGGCACCTCTACGGCTTCTGCTAGCCCTTCGAGTCTCAGCGGGGGTGCTGCCGCTCTCAAGGTGCCTGCCATGGTTCCTGCCGCCGCTCTCGTTCTCTCGGCGGTTGCAGGCGCTGCCATGGTGTTCTAAACGGCTTGTCGAAAAGGACTTCGGCAGACAGGCAAGCATTCTTGTTTGACTGTTGTATCGGGGTCTTGTCTCGTATACCATTTTCTTTGGTTTTTTTTTTTTTCCTTCTTGGCGTTGGCGGCGAGTTGGATGGTATTTTACATTACGATGACTGCCTAGCATTCCGTCCTTTGTGATCGGACCATGTTTCCTCGTCTGGACACTTGGACAATATCATTGACTCCTTTCTACTTCATATTCAAGATGGTGTGGTACGTGATTGCAATCGGGTCAGACAGTGACGGTCTCCTGGACAGCTAGCACCAGCGATCCAGGAACCTTCACCTTGGAGTTGCTAAATCCCACTTTCTACTACTACTATGCTGTTGCGAACAACGTGGTGACTTTGAACGGACAGATATCCTTCACGGTCCCTCAGGTCGATGATGGGTACATGATTCCTTGCGCCGCATGTCGTGGTTGTTGTGACTGACGGTCGCGCCTTTAAACAGGGATTACACTTTGGAGGCTGTTGCTAACAAGTACGGTTTCATGTTGTGATCATGGCTGGGTATTGACGTCACGCCATTCTCACAGCGACATAAACACAGTGTATGCTACAAGTGGTTCATTCTCTATCGCCGCCGCGAGTTCTAGCTCGACCAGCGAGTCGTCGTCCACTACCTCCAGTTCTTCGTCCACGTAAGTCGTGGCGTCTCTTTTTTTTTGGGGGGGGAGTGAACGTCATTCGACCGTCGTTCTCCCTAGTTCTTTGAGCACCTCCACCGAGTCGACGACCACCGCCTCTGTCGTCGTCTTCTCTGACGACCCCTCCAAGTTCTTCCACTGCCTCTACCGGGACGGCTTCTTCGGCCTCTTCCACCCCTTCGAGCCTCAGCGGGGGTGCTGCCGCGCTCAAGGTGCCCGGCATGGTCCCTGCTGCCGCACTTGTCCTCTCCGCCGTCGCAGGTGCTGCCATGGCCTTTTAAAACGAAGAAGCTCTGTCCCTCTCGCGAAGCGTTTTTTCTTTTGCTCTGACACTCTTTGGGGGTCTCACTCTCGTATACCTTTTTTTTTTGTTTCTTGTAGTACCGGTGGTTTTCGTTGGCGGTTCTGTTGGGTGGCGTTGCGTTGGTTGTCCATGTTTGCCTCGTCGTTCCCTTGTGATCAGACATTACAGACACTTGATTCCGCATCCCATTTGGACGCTCGGACAGATGCCAGACTTTTTTCATTTTGCAAACATGTGCCTCTCCCCCCCCCTTTTTTTTTTTTTCTGTGCAAACTTGTGAAAATGAACAGTGAGGGATTGGGTTGAAACGTCGACATGTCAACTTGCTGCAGGGCGTTTTTTTTTTCGGCTAACGACCCCCTGGATGTCATCGGATGTGGGATAGTGCGCGTGTGCCTCGAGCGCGCCCGCTAGAAGACGCCTAGGCTAACCGAATACGTCCAACGAGGGTCTGTCAGAGCGGAACTTGCAAAGGCGGCTGCTGGGGACTATTGAATCTCGGTTAACCGCGCGCGCTGGTAATGCGAGCCGATGCGGCCCTCTGAGCTTCTGAATCTCTTGCCCCAAACTCCGATCGACCTCCGTGTCTGGGGAAACGTCGAGCGATTTTTCCGACTTCGACTCGGAATGTGACCGCCACGAACGACGAGAGTGTTTTTCTCCCCTTTTTTTTGTTGAGGGGGGAGGTTGCGGCAGGACGTGTGGATATGCATCCCTTCATCACTCCCCGCCGTGTCCAGGTGTTGATTTTCACCTGCCGTCATGTACGCTTGCGATGCTGACAAGCGTTGGCGCGTCCCGTCGGCCTTAGAAAGAAGCGACTGAAATTGAAAGCGTCCCCAGTTTTTTTTTCTTCTTTACGTTTTTTCATCAAAATGTACCAAGGCACCGAGAGGAGGGCTTCTCGAGCGTGCGCATAACGGACGGTGGCAACAGGTCGACTTCTTTCACCCCCTTGACTCCCTCCACCCCACGACGTCGTAAGCGCGTCTGTAATGATCACACTGATATCACCGTGCAAAGGCGGACACCGCCTGGGAGACTGCCATATGATTCAGAACAAGAACTCGCGTCGGCGTATGGCACCATATTGCTCGCAATCTTTGGCACACAAGGCGTCATGAGTTGCATATGCGAGTCGGGTGCGATATATAAAGTACATGCCTCTCCCTTCCAACGAACAGCTGTCCAAAAGTCGTGCCCAGTCGTCGTCTCGTAACGCGCTTTCCGCGTGTTGAGCGCGCATACACGCATACGCAACCGTGGATAGATCCGAGTGGCGACTACTTCAACTTTTTCTTGCTACAAGTTGACAACGTTTCAGTTCATGTCCGATCGGAACCAATGGCAAAGAGAAGTGTGGAGCAAAAAGATAAAAGCAAAGCGAGCACACGCACGGGCGGAGCTGAGAAGAGTGACCACAGCTGCGTTTGCGGCAGTTGGTCGCACGCGGTGGGAGGCGTGCGTAACACTTGCGGCAGATTTGCTTATCGCAATTGTACTTTGCCGCGAGGACCTTGAGCGAGGGTTCGATTATGCCGCCACGGAGACTAAAAGTTGGCCCCATGGTATGAGCATGCGGCAAGAACCCTCATAGGCGAGAGGAAACTCTGCCACTCGCTTGCCATCGTTGCAAGCGGGACAGCAAGCGGGACGGGGGTGGACGTACCGGAGGACGAGATGGAGGGTAGACTCTTTTTGGATGTTGTAGTCGCTAAGCGTGCGACCATCCTCGAGCTGTTTTCCGGCGAAAATGAGACGCTGTTGGTCTGGAGGGATGCTGTCCGTCGGTCGTGTCATCGGGGCGGTTTGGTGCGGGGGGGAGGGGACCGGGCTTACCCTTCCTTGTCCTGGATTTTGGCCTTGACGTTGTCGATGGTGTCCGAAGACTCCACCTCGAGGGTGATGGTCTTGCCCGTGAGGGTCTTGACGAAGATCTGCATTCTTCCCGGCGTTGGGTGGGGGCGCAAGGAGCCTTGGAACAGGGTTGTGTGGTGCTGTACAGTTGTGGCTACACCTGTTGAGGGCAGGTCTGATCGGCAATTGCCGGGTCTCATAAAGCTCACGCGTGTCGTGGATGGGCCTGCATGGCTGGCTCTGGGAGGTGTGTGCTACGTTTCTTTCGTTCTCTTTTGTGATGAGATGTTCGTGATACTCAGCTCACTTCGACGGCCTACTCGGTAGGCGATGAGACGAACACGAATTCCTTTCGCCTGACCCTGTCGTTCGGCTGTGTGCGTCCGTTGACTGAATGTCGTGTTTCAGCGATTCGGAATTGGCCTGACGCTGAACTCGAGGAACTACCAGTCTAGGTAAGTCGCAGCGCCCGTCTGCCAGCCTTCTCGTGCAGGATGTAGTATGATTGCAAGCGTGACGTGCGTGCACATTGGGCGTGTTCCTTACGGGACCCATTCAAGTCTCTGACCCTTTTTTCCCTTCTCATGTCGAGTTTTTTTTCGGGCTAACCATCTTTGTGCCTCCGCAGCCATCGCCCGTGCGGCACGCTCAGAATTCAACAGTTTCCACGCCCTGTTATGAATTGATGTACCCATGTTGCAAATACAATGCAAATGTCGTGTGTATGGCGCAAGACGCTCAATCTGCGATTTCTTATTCGCTTGACAAAAACAACCAGAACCGCATGGTGGCACGAACCACTTCAAGCCAGCAAATTAGAGTTTGCGCCATGGACTGCCCCTTCTCGGTGATGCGGCGTCTTCACTCCGATACGTACGAGGTACCATGTTTGCTCCCTGAGCCGTAATGTATTGTAATGTATACTCACGAGTATCGGTAACCTAGGTTCCACACTTTGATCCAGTCTAAATTATAGTTAAATTGCTCCAACGGTCCTCCGTCTCTTTCTCGTTTCCCTGGCGCAGCACGTCCTAACTTCCATCTAGGTGCGGTTTGCCGTCGGTTGTTGCGCCTGTCAGACCACTCGGTCATACCACCTTCCTGAACCTGGAACTTCGCCATGTCTGACTCCCACCTAGTCGACCCTCAAGGCTGGGAGTATGACCTTCAGTCTGTGCGGCTCCTTTTGCTACTCTGGATGCGGCACGCGTGGTTCTCATACATCCCCACCTTTCCAGGTCTACTCGGCCTACATCGGCTATTTCCAGCTCCATGGCGTGTCGTGGTGCGCACCATGTCCCAACATCATTGTCTCGCTAATCGTCCGACCATCATAGGCACGATCGGACGTGGGGCCAGTTTTTCGAGACGTTTGAACAATTCCTTGCTTTCTCCTGGCCCGTGATCACCGTCACAGACGCACGCACGGGGTGCGCCCACATTGTGACGCGGATGAGTTCCATCATCTCCTTCCTCAAGATGATCAAGTTGCGGTGCGTCCTCGCGTCTCCTTTGGCAGCGTCGATCTCTTTCCAAGGGACTCATTCGTTCGTTCGCCTCCTTGATTGTAGGTTCGGAGAGATACTTCCACAGATGGACAACGTGTTCCTCGTCGTGCCTTTCGAGACCGCCCAACGGCAACTCTGGCACGTCAGCGACGGGTCGACCTATAATAAACTCCACGCGGCACTCCCCGCTGCCACCGTCGCCGCCCTCAAAACACGCATTCGGGCCGGCGAACCAACCGCCATCCGGGAACTCTGGTCGAGGCGAGACAAGACGTTCCTGGCCATCGATTTCAAGTGTGTCGAGGGCAACGACGACGTGCGATCGTGCGTCGAATGGGGCTATGCGGCTGTCCGATGCAGTCATCTCATGGCGTGCGTGGAACGATGGCGGGGCCTCTCCTGACGTTTGCGCGCGCAATGCTAATCCAGGTAGATGGCTCTTTGTTTTCAGTGCGGGCGCGTGGCCGCCTGTGCCGGATACCAACTATCGGTGCGCGCTTTTCGCATGTGTGGCGTGGGTGTCCGCCAAGACGCTAAGTCGTTGCGGTTGCCTTAGCAAGGGACACTATGTCATTTCCGAATATGCTGACAAGGTCAGCAAGTCGGCCGCGTCGTGGCAGGTGCGTTTTATCTGCGCTCCTAGGGTCTCGCCATGCCCATAGGAGGCTTTATTGACATGATATTCTTTTGTGGTCGTCGGCGTTGGGTTGGAAAATGATGAAAAAGTATGCGGTGCGTCTGACGTTTCCAACCGAGCCCTCTTCGCTTCCGTTGACATTAAAAACAATGTTAACAAAAACGAATGCGTCCTTTTGCCAATCGGAAATCGACCACGAAATGAAACACTAGTTTGGAAGGTCTCAAGTGATACCGAGAGCGAAGCTGCCACGGATCATTCAGTCTGTCCTGAGGTGAGCGTTGGACGCGTGTTCGACCCACCCGTATGTCCGTGTTGACAGGGACCCTTGCGCAGCAGCCTGGCCAGCCCCGATTCGGACGGGTTGGCCAACGTTGTCGTGCTTGTTGGTCATGGCGTGCAGGTGATCCTACAGCGGCTGGACGAGATGAAGATCCGTATGTCCATTTCATCGCTTGTCGAGCGATCCACTCATCTCGCCACGTCCATCGCCCCCCCCTTTTTTTTTTGCACCCTCGTGTGCGCACGCATCTGGCCCTGTCTGGACGACCCACATTCGCCAACGACGTGAAACCCCGTCGCGTTCGTTCGCTGACCACGGTCTTTCACTCCTGTCGACGTCTGCACTCGCCCCAACGCTGCACGCCAATGTATTCGGTCGCACACACTGCAGAGCTCCCGGCCAACATGTTCATGGTCGACATCGCCCACCTGGAGCGCACGCTGTACACCTCGGGCGAGCGCGGCGAGATGCACGACCGCAAGACGGGGCACGCGCGTGCGCCCGGGTCGTTGCTCACCCTGGGCGGCCTGCTACGCTCGTTCGGGGTCATCTCTCCCACCGCGGCACCGTGCGTGCTGGGGAACGCGGGGAACGATGCGTTCATGGCGCTCGTGATGTTTCAGCGGATGGTGGATCCGAGGGGCGGAGTGAGCGTCTCGGGCGGGGGTGCTGGTGCCGTGGGAGTGGGGGGAGGGGTGGGAAATGGGTATGGGAACGGCCACGGGCGCGGAAAGGAGAACGGACACGAGCAAGGGCACAGGGACGTGATGGCGAGGGGGAACGGACACGGCAACGGCAACAGCAACGGCAAGGGGGAAAAGGAGGGGACTGTGTCGTCGAGCGGACACGGACACGTCAAGCGCGCGGCGACCGTCGCCGCGCGGCTCTTTCGGCCTCTTGGTGGTGGGACCCGTCCCGAATCCAACGCCCACGCCCACGCCGATTTGGTGGTCGTCGACCCGCATCCCAAGACGGATGGTGTGCACGGACGTGGTGGGGACCTTGACCGTCTCCGTTACGGTCGTCGCGCGAGCGGGGTGGTGGACGAGGTGGGCGTGGTGCACGGGAGCATGAAGCGGACGTCCATGGCGTCCATGCTTGGCGGGCTGAGGTCTTCCACCTTGCCCGCACCGACCTCGGCCGACAGGCCCTTGAGCCAGGGAGCCATTCGCGAAAAGACAAAGACCGTGAGCGCCACCGGGGCTGGACGGGCGAGAACGATCGCGCCCGACCAGAGGCGGCTCAGTACGATCGAGGAGAGGCGCTATGGAAGAGGGGTTGACCATTCCTGATTTAACCCTTTCAAGGGTATCGCTCGCTTTCTTGTTGGACCCATGATGGACGCTCGGATGGTTATCATGCTATACCTTATCTTGGTTTCCTTCCTCCTCCCTTGGAGGAATACAGGATGAAATATCGCTACGTGTCGTGCACGCGGAACTCTAAATAGACGTCTTTAGAACACCCCGTTTGTATTGCATCGCTCGCCGAGCGGCGTGGGTGTTCGCGCACACAAGGATCTATCGAGTACTACACCGACCACTGCCAGACGAAAAGAAAACAGACACACGGTCGAACGAATCCTGGTCATGCACAACCTCACAGCACGGCGTACTCCTCCGCAGTGACGACCGCGTCCGACGAAAACGCGACTTCCCCTCCTCCGTTGGCCTTGATCACTCGCGCGACGCTGATCCCCGCAAGACTGCCCTGGGCGACGAAACTGACCTTGACGGGGAAGAACGCGCCGACGTCGTCCCCATCGACGCTAAACTCGAACGTGCCCGAACGACCGTCGTCGTCCGAGATCCGCGGGATCGACCAGTCGAGCGCGTGGGTGGACGGGTTGAGCGTCCAGCTCGGTGGCGATGACGACGACGCGTCCGACGACACGGTCGGGTACGCGCCCGTTGGGAGCGGTATGGAGATGACGACGTCGTACAGGGTGATGTGGTCGTGCTCGAGCTCGTATTCGATGTTGACTTCGCATCGGCCGTCGTTGGACGGGGATGGCCAGCAGTTGACTGTAATGCGTGTGTGCGCGGGGGAGTCAGAGAGACGTACGTCCGCGCTGGCCGTGCTACTCACGAGAGAGGGGGACGTAGCTCTCGTCCTGACCAGCATAGCGCCATCGGAGCACGGCGAGCGCTTGTCCGACCGGGAACAACCTCGAGGGGTCCTTGAGCGCGATGACCTTCTCTTGATTCGGTGCAAACTTGACGACGCTGGGGTGTTGTTTGAACTGGAGGTCGGACCCAAAATCGCTCGAAAATGGCGCGAGGGCGACCTTGATATGCGCGCTGGACGGGTCGGCTAGCTGGAGGCTCATGTCGCCATTGAGCTCCATAGACTTGACGCCGCCCTCGCGCAGAAGCGAGACGGAGACGGTCTCCTTGATGACGACGTGCACGCTGTGAAGATGCGTGAAGATGACCCGATCGAGCTTGGGAGCAAGAGGACGTGCCTTTCGGGAGTGACGGACGGAAGACTTCCCCGCGCATCCTTTTGGGTTTGGGTCGGTGGTTCGACCGGGACGGGCGTAGGAGGGGAAGACATATCCTCGACCGCGAGGTCTTCGCCCCCGAGAGCGTCGAGCAATTCCGCCTGTCTCGTTTTCTTGCTCCCAAGCTTCATACCGCCAGTCTTGAATTGAGCCGGGCGAGGTGCTGCAGCGGGCGCAGGTGACGCCGTTCGTGCAGTCGGCGTATCGGGGGAATCGTATCGAGATACGGGCGAGTAGCCGGACACGCCTCCGCCGAGGTAGGAGCTGCCCCCGGCACCACTCCCGAGTGCCGCCGCACGTTTCTGTTGTTCTCGACGTTGCATCTCGAGCTGACGGGCACGGCGCTTGAGTTCCTCTTTCGCCTCTGCTTCCTTGTTCTGTGAATCGGGAATGGTATGTGAGCGGGTCTACGACGGAGCACAGAGGACGGTGCTCACTCGTGCGATGATCTCTTGTATTTTTTCCTCGTGCGACTCCATCTCGAGCACGCTCCGGACCTGCATTAAATTGACGTGCTCCCGATACCCCAAGCTGACGATCTCGTCGAAAGCCCCCAACAACTCAAACGACTGCCTCTGGATCTCGCGCTCCTCGACGCTTTTGCACATATCGGACACCACGCGGGCAAAGAGGTGGAGCGTGTCGATGTCCTGGAGGATGTTGGACGCCTTGTTGGTGATCAGGAGAATGTACAGTTCCTCGAGCGGTTGGTACACATAACGGACTTCGGCGGTCTCGACGGTGGTGTGCTGGCTGTTGGTGGGGATGAGCTTTGGGAAAGACGCGAGGAGAGATTCGATTCTCGTGCGCGTCATCGGATGGAATTGACGTGAGAGCACG